>CM076578.1:1235087685-1235333561 GCA_034641835.2 Pinus albicaulis
TATATATATATTATTTGGTAGGTAATGTGAGTTATGACATCTCCGGATGTGGGTGACAGAACTGGCATGAACGATAATCATTCCTCGCACTCCCCAGAGGACGAAGATCTTCTACATGTAGGCTCATTCACCGTAAATCCTCGAAACAATTAGCATCAAGCCATCCGCATGAGATAAACGGTGGATAAGGTAAGACAATGAGACGTTGGCTACAATCGCTACCCTATCTACGGTACACCCCTGAAACTATCACCATAAATTATTATCATGATTGATTTGTATATCAGCCACCTCCCTTCCCTCAAGCCTGTTCAAGAAATTAGTCATGGCATGTAGCTGTGTGCGAGGCATACTCATTTCCATCATCCTCGCATGTGTCCAAGACCCTATAAAAGGATGAACCCTCACCCCGAGAAACTCACAGTAATTTCCCTCTCCCTTTATTTTTTACTCTGCTTTCGCACTTCCCCGATTCTAGATGGCTACGCAGCCCTCTTCTCAAAACTGTGCTACGAAGTCCGCTCTGGGTTGTGACATCCCAGTCTACGCACCTCTTCTCTAGCCCTTCCAACCCCCGTGTCCCTGACACTATTTTTCCCCCTGCTGCGTACCTTTCCCTTGAAGCCTCCCCTTGCCTCATTGTGCAATTGCCCCCAGATTACACTAGAGAACCATCTGAGGTGGTCAGAGAGGTGCTCTCCCTCGATGTTATCACCGTGGAGAGGGAAACTAATTGGAGTCAATGAAAGGCTCCTCCTCCAGTAGTTTTGCATGACAGAGCCTCGATCCCAAGCATGAGGAGGAAGCTCCAAAGTAGCAGCAGGAAGCTCCTGTGAAAACTGCATAGAGAGGTAGGCGCAACCTGCAGAAGTCTACCATAGTGCACCAGGTGCACCCCCTTCCTCGCAAGACTGATCCACTGCCAGTTTAGGTGGAGGAAGACAATGAATCAGATGTCTGGGTGATGGAATCTGATGGCAACTGGACAGGTGTCCCTCATGCAGAGGATCCAGAGTCCCCTATCCTCTGCGCACCTATCCCCAAACCCAGGCGTCGAGTGGCAGACTCTGAGGAAGCGGCTGCGTAGGCGCCCACTTACCCCATTAAGGAAGAGGTCACCAACAGTGATGATGAAGATGAAGATTGAGGCCTTCACAGCTGCAAAACTCTTCCATGTTTTTTGTCAAGCATGCCACCATTATTGTTTTTTGTTTCTGCATATTTTGTACTTTCTAGATATGTCAGTGCTACTGCAGATATTGTAATTTTTTGTCTCAAGTTTTGTCTGGGTTGGTTTCCTCGTCTGAGGAAACCCCGAAACCGAGCAACTACGGTTGGGATTGGTCAAGCACAGCTTTCTAAGCTCACCTATAAAATATGTAATACTTCCTTTCTCGAATTAATAGAATAGCCTAACTTACCAAAAAAAAATGTGAGTTCTGAAATGATTGTCACACTTAACTTGTTGCTTGAGTAGGCTCAAATAAGTACCGAGTTATAGCACCCAGAACATATTAGCCCTTAACATCACTGTACCTTTTCCCCAAGAGTTTTAAACTAATAACCTTTATACCACAAAGTACCATAATGAAACACCTTATCACCGTTTATTCTATACCTAGTGAGCTAATATTAATATTAATTAAAAAAAAAATTAATATAAAAATTAGAATATCTAAAATTAAAAAACTCGAAATATTTTTTTAATAAAAAACTCTATATATATATATATATATATATATATGGATTTACATTAAAATATTCTCCATTTTTCTTATCACATCAATGAAAAGGGTAAAAACTTGTGTACCCTTATCTAGTAATAACTAAAACTATCACAAATGAAATAGGTGATTGTAATAATTAATATCATGAAAAATGAACTTTATGGCTCTAATTAATCACTAGAAATGGTTTTAGCCTAATTTGACACACTTTCACTAAGTATGGTTGAGAAATAAGGATGTACCTCCATTTTATTGGTCATGTAATGTGGGCGAGATGAGTTAAGAGCAATATTTAACATAAAATCTATAACCTCGATTTCTCGTAAACCAAGTAAATATTTTAAATGGGAAATGAATATACTTAATTCCAGATGAATGTGCTCTCGGGATTGGTGGGTATATTTATTTTTCAACTCTGTAAATATAGATTTACATTTAATTAATTTATCTTTCATTTTAATTTATTAAAACCTCGTACTCTTCCTACCTCGTATTAGGCGTGTATAAAAATTCCACTTGATCAGTTCATTTTCTTAGTATGCTAGAAACAAATTAATGAGAATGTTATGAAGAGAAGTGAAGAGACCTCTTTATATCTTAACCAAAAATGTGTACACCGACTAATTCAAATTTAATGGATTTTGATTGGTCGACCGATGATAGGAAGAGTGATCATAAGTATATATTCAGAAGCTCATTCCATCGCATATTGAAATACCTAAGATGGAGTGAATGATTTATAGCAATCCCATGCCATTCCATATTGAAATATCTAATATGGAGGAAAATATTTATAAGAGTAACGATCCGAAGGAATGCTTGAGAAAAGCCCAGACCCTAATTTTGTTACTTACATCATAGGTCTACTATACATAAGTCTTCTCATGAAGATGGAAGATTATCACATCTAAGTAATGAATCGTATCACCAAACTTATCTTCATTGCAGGTTGCTTAAAGTGAACTTTTCCAATTGCATAAGTCTTTTTGCAAATTTTATACTAACCCATTGTGATAATAATTAATATAAATATATAATCCATCAAAAAAATATGATTCACATGGGTGCGTGCACATTTTCACCTAAACACCTAAGCGATCGATGTTTGAAATATGGATAATTAAGCAAACAAATGATGAAATTGAAAATCATGATTATTTATTTGTACATCATTATTATAATTTAAGCTTTCAAATGCAAAATTAGGTTTGGCGACTTCTACCTGGGGGTGTGGTTTATTTCTAACATCTCCCTAAATAATTCAAGTTTAATTATTCAAAGGGGCTTGGTGAAAATATCTACAACATTCTCACAAGTACTACAAAATTCAATAAAAATTTCTTTAGATTGAACCTTTTCCCTAACAAAGTGAATCAGAGTATCAATATGTTTTTTGTTTTTCTGAAACATAGGATTGTTCTCCAACTTGATTGAGCTTTAGTTGTCACATCATATTATTGTAGCATCTTTATCTTCTTCTCCGGCATCATGAAGAAGTTTCCTCAACCAAATCGCTTCACAGGTGGATGCACACATACCCTGGTGGATACAATATTATGTTTCTTGTTGCTCCATGAAATGACCCCAGACCTAATGATGAAAGCATAATGTGTTATGGATCTTCTATCATCTAGATTTCTAGTCGAGTTTTAATCTGAAAAACTTGTCAATCTAACATCAAAAGAATCAGTATATTTAATACCAAAGTATAATGTTCCTTGAGGATACCTTAAGACATCTTTCATTGCCACCCAATCACTATCAAGAGGCTTTTACATAAAGTCACTCAATGCACTCATTGAAAATGCTAATTGAGGTCTAGTTGTATTCAAATAAATGTCTTCTAACTAGTTGTCTATACAATGTAGCATCCACCTCCTTAGAGCCATCATCATTCTGAAGTTTGACATTATTACATAAAGGTATTCAAGAAACTTTGCAGTGATCCATTCTGAACTTTTTCAATAATCTCTTGACATACTTTCCTTGAGATAGAAAAGTCTGGCCAGAATCCCTCCAGACTTCAAGACCCAAACAATAGTGTAACACTCCAAGGCCTTTCATCTCAAAAATCTGTGACATCTTCACTTTGATTTATTTAATGATCTCATCAGCATTTCATGTAATAATAATATCATCTACATATAACTAAATAAAAATAATTTTCCCCTTTTCATCAAACACAATGTAGAAATTTGGGTCGTTTTAACTCCTCTTATAACTATGTTGCAGGAAAAATAAATCATTTTTTTCATACCACAACTTGGGTACCTATTTTAAACCATATAATTCCTTCTTTAATTTGTAAAATAAGTGCTCCTACCCCTGTTTGATAACCCCTTTAGGTTGTTTTAAATAAACTTCTTCTTTCAATTCTCCATTTAAAAATGTAGACTTCACATCTAGTTGGTGTAGACTCCAGTGGTGTTTTGTAGCTAAAACCATCATCATTTTAATAGTGCTTATCTTAGCTACCGGAGCAAAGTTTTCCTCATAATAAATTCATTCTCTTTGTGAGTAACCTTTAGCTACGATCATAGCTTTGCATTTGTCTACACTACCATCAGATTTAAATTTTGGTTTATATAACCACTTGCAAATTGTTATCACTCCACCAGTTCTCCGAAGGCTGAAAGGAGACTAACAAAGGTAACCACAGACCAGTTTGACCTAGTAGCTAGCCCTACTATGCTAAGAGGGATCTCTCAATGAGATCACAACAAAGGATTGACTCTGGTATGAAGATATTAGGCTCGATATGTTAGATCAGGGTTTGGTTTATGAAATATTTGATGGTTTTTTGCCAAATGGTGGCTTAGGTCTAGGAGGCTAGGTATCGAATTTGAAAATCAGATTTGCAGAGATGTAATGGGGTAAGGTATGCACATACTTTAGCACTTTGTAGTATTCATTGTGTATTGATTATATAGGTAAGTTTTCAAAATGAGCACGAATCTCATGAATTCATTTATATCAGAAGAATATGAACAAAAATGTGAAAGTTCCTCCAAAACAGAGAATTATATCAATGAATTATGTTTATCATCTTAGGAAACAAGCACTTGAAGCATGGAAATTGAAATGGAAGACACAATACGTTCAAACATATGATCACTTAAGGAAAAACACTGCTAAAGAAGATACCACAGGAATCCCACTATAATAGCTGCATTTTTTGTCTATTACTTCGTACCAAATTCAAAAGTGCACTAGCATCCCCAAGGCTCATGTTTTCACAAAATCCAAAATTTTTAAAATGGTTAAAAAATGCCTGATATACTCTCTGAGGTCAAAATCCTCCATTGGAGGTCAAATTTATAGCAAGACAATCCAAATACATGCACTTTTCCAATGACTGCTACACACTAAGGAGGTTACTCAACTATTTCCTCTTTTTTCTAACCATCATAAGAGATTTACCCAAATCATTAAATGGAGGATAAGACACATATTCAACCCTAATTTCACCCATTTACACTTAATTTTACCCCTTACATTCATTTACCTTTACCTTTGAATTTTCCCAAAGTCAAACTGAAAATTACCAAAATTTACACAATGAAATTTTTATGAAAAATATCATAAATTTCCGACTACACAGTGAGATCTTCGAGGCCATTTTTGAGTGCTTTTGAGAATTCCAAATAAAAATCTAAGACCTATTATGGACATATGGGAGATTTTAGATGTAGTTTGAGTACTTTCTCATAGAAAGTGACCCATTCTAGGCTGAGATATGGCCATTCTGCCAAGGTGTCTCCAGGTGCACAACGGAAGTGAAAAAGAGAGGTAGAATGGTGATTTTTGACACCTTTTTTGCATTTTTATCAAAAAATGTGCCCTAGACTAGGAAAATGAGAAAATGGGTTTTGACAGGTCATTATCTTTCCAAAAATTCTGACCTTTTTCCATTTTCAGGCCTGAGGAAGAAGCGCAACGTGAGCTCACTGTGCTTCTGGACATAAGCAAAATTGCCAAATTTCAAAAAATGTACCAAATTTCATCAAAATGAAAAAATTCTTCCAAATTTTCTAAAAATTGGTCCAAAGGTGCCTCATGAGGTATGTTATGCCACTAGGGAAGCATAAGCAAGAATATGCAATTTTTCCTTCTCCTTTTGACTTTTTAGGGTTTCCTCCAGCTTGGCTTGCAGTTGTTTGAATTTGACATTGAAAATTCAATTTCTTGCATGGTAATGGTTAGCCATGTGCCTTAGCATATTTTTTTCCTTGTTGGACTTGTCAAGGAACTTCTCCAAATGAGTATTTATCCTATCAAGCCAAAACTCCCTATTTTCATTGATTTCCATGGCTATTCTTTCATCAAAAATCAACTCTTCATTTGGTGGATTTTTCTCTCTTTCCCTATACAATGCTATTTTTACGCCCCTTGTTCTTAACCTCTTCCTTGTTACCCATTCTTCATGTTCATCATGCTCATCACAATATTAGTGTCAACCAATTATTTGCACTTGAAATCTTGCACACTAGCTTTAGACTGCTTTCTCTCTGAAAGTAACTACTTGACCTTTAGATGATGGTTTTCCTGCTCCAGGGAAGAAATGATGAAATTGTCCCTTGCCAATTTGTCTTGGAGATATTTGATCTGAGCATATTTGTCTTTGATAATCCTCTCTAGGTTTTCATTTTCTTTATTGGCCTCCAAGTCTACTAAGTCAAAATCATGCTCTTCATCATGCATATATGTCTCATGTTGTGAATGTAATCCCTTCTCTGTTGATGTGGGCTTGGCCCCTTCCTCAATTTGAGGAGAAAACACAAGCCTCCTACCTCTCTGATATGTCTTGGTCACCTCAGGCCTTGGTGCCTTTGAAAAAGTAGCATGTTTTCTTGATGATTCCACCTCCATAAGTTGTGCTCACATGGTTTGTTGTTGGCTTGGTGTAGTGGTTATGTGCATTTGCAAAGCTACCTTAATGAAGGTATCCCATGTCATGTTTTTCTCTAACAACTAATGGAGAAATATAACCTTTATCAATATATGGTGAAAGAGGCTAGGGTAATGCTCTATTCCTTTCAATTTCACCCTTTTAGACATTTTGACTAGGCTCTGTTACAAGTAACTGCACAAATTTAGAGATTTAGGAGTTGTGAAGTGCATGAGCAGTCTAATGTGGTATTGATACAACCTCGAAAATATGCCCTCACACATGAAGAACTTCATGACAACCTTCATCAATCGTGCATATCTCTCTAGCAAGTATATGAATGGGAAACCTGTGAATCAGCCTGTTTATCTTGTGATTTCAAGTAGGGTTTGTATTCTTCTACATCTAGGTTCATGCCTGTGAACCATTTCTCACCATGATTTGGTATCCATGTAGCTTCAGAGATGGCATCTACTAAAAATATTAAATATGTTGCTACAATCATAACCTTTTCTTCCTTCAAAGTGAGGGAAAATATACTTGTGAGCTGCTCATGGTAACCCACTTCCTACACCCTTTGACAAAACCCTAAACAATTGAAATCTTCAAAGAATTTCTTGAAAAATGGAGAGGAGGTTATTTCATTGCAATTGGAGGGCTCAAACCTCAATATTTTTCCTCCTTTTTTTACTTCCTCTTCTGTGATGGTGATGAGTCAACATCCATACTTTCAAACCCTAGCTATAAAGCAAGCAAAACAATGAAATTTTTAGTTATGAGAGAATGAGATGATATGATGGATTCAACACTTTCCTAAATTTTTGAGAAAATTTAGGAGGGTGGGGAGTGAGGTTAGTGAGTAGGGGTAAAGCGAAATGTGGGAAATGAGTGAGGGGAGTGGGTGGAAAAGATCAAAATACAGTCCTACCCTAGAAAGACATAGGGTAGACTAGGGTTTATAGGGAAAATGATAAAAATGAAGGGGTACGGTTGTGTAATGGATGGAGGTGGTCTATAAACTGAAAATAGAGGTGTAGGAGCAAGAAAACTAGGGTTTGGAGTAGAAATTTAGCATTTGAAGACTAAAACAATGAGATATAAGCAAACCCTAGGAGAATAAGTTTCTTGATTAATTTGTTGGCACACAAGGAAAAACAGGGTATGAAATGCTTTGACTTACTTGTGATAGAGGCTGGAGGTTGTAATGACTAAAGAAAAGATTTGAAAAAACAAATTTGGTAGCTAATTTCCACTTCTGCAAAGCTCTGCCCCGTGTGAAGCATAGTCTTCCTGTGCACAGCGTCATGCGCAGCACAACGTTCCTATGCGTAACAAGCTCTCCAGATGCACAATGTAGGCTTTCTGTGCACAATGAGCTCGAGTTGTTTCAAATGCGATCTATGAAAACTGATTTTGTTGCCAATGAGAGAGGGGAGCTCGATGATAGGATGGTAAATAAGTGAAAATGAGTGTAAATGAGTCTCTCCATGTTTTTTTATAGCTTTCTTTTGGAGTCTTTTGTCATTAATGAGGTAGGATGGCCCACCTCATTAATTCACTTTCTTGTTTTAGCCTTGTAGCCTTAGGACCTCTTCTTGTAACTTTATAACTTTAGGAACATTATTATTATTAGAAACATAAATTACATTTGAAATCAAAACTTATTGAACACATTCACTTATTAAAATTCCTCATTTTCCGGTTTTATGCATGAAATGACTAATTGTTTTACCTTAACCCTAATGAGCTAATGGTGACACTGAGTTGAACGAAGACCATAATTATGTGATTGAAGTGATTTTGATGATTCTTCAATGATGGCACACTCAACTAAGTGATGAGAATTATCAGCATGTGAATTTTTTTGGAGTGGAAATAGCCCTAGACACACTAGCCAGTGACCAAATTTTTATTTGAGGACCTACTGAAATGAAAAAAAATTGACTTGAAACCCTAAAAAAACCTTGTAAGAGAATATTTGATCATTGTTGATAGACTGAACAGATTGACACTAACACAACCTATAGATTCTTTCCCTTTTGGCAATTCAACAAAATACCAAGTTTAAGTTTTATGTATTGACTCATATTCCTCTTCCATGGCTGCCCTCCATTCATCATATTCACCTACTTCTTTATAATTTGAGGATTCAACAACATTTAACATACTAGCTATAAGAGCATGATCGCTATATCGTGTTGGTAATTGAGTCTCCCAACCTGATCTTCTCATTGGAGAACTTGCCCAAATCTGTCTTGTTGACTCCTTGATGGACTTTGCTTCCTGACTATACCTGCATCACTTGATTATTATTTTTCCTGCTACTGTTGCTGCTCATGGATTTATTTAATTTCCTCATTTTTGTCCTCACTCAACAAAGTAATGTGCCACTCCTCATGGCCTTTATCTCTATTTGCTTCATCCACCTATTCATGGAATACTACATCTCTACTTGTAAACACTTATGAGTATAGGGATTAAACAATTTATATGCTTTAAAATATGTATAGTACACAAAAAAAATGCATTTAATGGCTTTTGAATCTAGTTTCTTCCTATCTTCTTTTGGAACATGCGAAAAATATTTCGAGCCAAAAACTCTTAAATGATAAATTGCAGGCTTAAAACTTAATAAAGCTTCGAATGGAGTTTTAAGATCAAGGCTTTTTGTTTGACTCCTACTCTTTAAATACACTACAATATTTATTGCTTCTAGCCAAAAACCGTTAGATAGGCTCTTACGTTTTAACATGCTACGTGCACACTCAACTAGGGTTATGTTCTTCCTCTCTACAACCTCATTTTGTTGAGTGTTGGGTATTGTGAACTACTAAACTATCCCATGGTCCTTGCAATATTTGATGAAGCCACTCTGCTTGTATTTTTCCCCTTGATCTGAGTGAACAATTTTTATGAACTTCCCCATTTGTTTTTCAACCATGCTTCTAAACTCTTTAAAATATTAAAAAGTATGAATCTTCTTTGTGGTAAAATATACCGAGGTAAATCCTGTGTAATCATCAATAAATAATAAAAAATAATATGCACCTCCTATTTACCTTGTCTACATCATACCACATATATCAGTGTGCACAATATCTAGTGTATCTCTCTTATTTCTATCTAAACTTTAGGTAAAATCATCCCTATGCATCTTCCCAAGGGCACATCCTTCACAATCAACACGAATTTTTTTTTAAACAGGGAGAACCTTGACCATACCTTGTTTTTGAAGTAGAAGTAGTTCATGAAAATTGATACGACCGAATATTTGATGCCACAAATTCTTTACAGTCACAACTGCTGAAGTCAAGGCTTGGTGTGGTGTGCTTCTTACATTCATTTTTTAGACACCTCCACTCGAATAACTGATGTAATTGGATTCAAATGATTCGATGGATATTAATAACACAGTAAGACTTAAAAAATTATATCTTAAGATTTTGATATGTTATCATAGAGACAAATATCGGGTTCTTTTTAATTCCTTGTACATAAATCACATTTTGAATATGCCTAATATTACCATCAGGTAATACCACAAGAATATTTCCATAACCCTTAATCCTAAACCCTCTGTCATAACCAAGGTAGATATTCCCACCACTGCTGGTTTATTTAAAAATTTCAAACCATTATATGTTACCTTTCATGTGAGTGGAAGCTCTTGAACCCAAAAACTAAGTTTCTTCTTCATCATATTCAACAGAAAAAGTAGAATAAGATACAAACAGTCTCAGATTATGATTTTGATCTTCATCAACAAAGTGGCCTACATACTTCTTATGTCTATGTTGATTTTCATCAAACTTCTTCTTATGGAAATTCCTAGCAATGTGACAATATTTACTGCGGTAAAAACATTTTATCCTTGAATCATTTATGGTCGAATACATACCTTGAGGTGGATTTCTATGTGGTGTACCTCTGCCTTTCTGTGGTGCACTTGATTTTCCTCTAAAATGATTTTTCTTCACCATAACTGCAAGATCTAAATTTTGGGGTTTCAAGGTCGTCCCCCTCTCTTCTTTTTGTATCAAGATCCCTGTTAATTCTTTGAAATTGGGGGCTTTCTCCCTTGCATTCAAGCCTTTAATAAACATATGATAATCACCAAGCATACCATTCAAGGTAATCATGACAAGATCAATTTTTGACATTTTCTCCCTTACATCACCCATCTTATCTCTCAGGTCTTTGATTCGAGATATGTATGCAGTGATTTATTCACTTTCCTCTGTTTTAATGGAGATAATCTTGCTCTTCAGGAATAATAAATGATTTGTATTCTTTATCTCATGAAAATCCTTGAGACTTGTCCAGATATCATTTTTTGACTTACACTCTCTGATGTGAGGGATAATGCAATATTTCACTAAAAATTTCAACAACATTTTCACATTGTTCTCCCTCTTTTCCCAGTCTGTAATTGTTGCAATTGTTTCTCCTCTAGTTACAGTCGGCTTCAATTCATCCCTATTTGCAATCACCCACACACTTTTCCACTCAAGAAGGGTCTGCAAATTGAATTTTCAATTATAATAATTGGATCCATCTTATTGCTCTTGTTCAAATACACCTATGACATCTTATTACTCATAGTGAAAAGTTCATCAATATATTTTCCTTAAAAAAAAATTCTAACCTCCAATAATTGATCAAAGAATGAATTCAATTAATATATATATCCAATGGATCTATCTCCAAATTCAAAAGACTTATCTCAAAAAAAAAAAAACCTCTCTCAAATAGAGGCTTCACGATGGGCACAACACACAACCACAATTCAAGAAAATAAAAATAAAATAAATGTGCTCACTCATCCACTTACAGCAAAGCAACCTGTTATGCAAAGCTATTGATTTTATGCCCACCAATATAACATTGTTTGCAACATCAACAGATTTACCGCTGCTTTTCCATTAGTGCATGCTACTTGCCACAGATTCTTTACGAAAACACAATCGTCTATAACCAGAACTACCCACGACGGGGAGGGGGAAACATAGAGACATTTGTTTAAGACAAAAGAAATATTTTGTCTTAAAAAGTTACTTTTTATTTTAATTATTTTATATTAAAATTTAATATCAATTGAATTGTCTTAAATATAAGATTTAAGACAAAAGTAGTATGAGACAAAAGTAGTTTGAGACAAAACTTTATATTTAAGACAAAATCAATTTGAGGCGAAAATATTTTAAGACAAAAATATTTGAAGGCAAAACTTTATATTTTAGACAAAAACAGTTTGAGACAAAAATAGTTTAAGACAAAACTTTGTATTTAAGACAAAAGGAGTTTGAGACAAAAATATTTTAATACAAAACTTTATATTTATGATAGAAATATTTTAATATAAAACTTTATATTTAAGACAATGGCAATTAAGACAAAACCCATATAAAACAGTTAGCAATTAAGAAAAAACCATTAGTATTGTGGAAGTTTGGACTGAAATTCTATGAGTATATATATATATATATATATATATATATAGATATTCAAACCACATGAAATGTAATCATTTCAATTTTATTTCTTTTATATTAGATTTTTGCTTTTCCATTTAACCACAGTCTAAAAATATAATAAATAAATAGATTAAAAAAATATTATTTTTTGGTTGGCCACTCAAAGGGATTTAAGTTTGAATGTCATGTTTTTACATAATACTTCATAACAAGGTGATTTTCAAATGAGTTACATTCCATGAACTAAAATTGTTTATTTTTTAAATATGTTAACATTTTTAAATTACTTCAACTAAAACTTTGATATAAATTTGAAAGAAATTAAATACAATATAACGATAAAAAAATTATTTTCTCAATTGTTTTCCATATATGCATTTTAAACCTTCATTTTTTTTTCTTTCCAAATGAAAAATCAAAATTTTGATTCTTGCATATGTCTTATGGTCACATCTCAGTTTTCTTTTCACTATTGAACGAATATATCAAATAGATAAATAACAATAATTTAATTATTTTTTAGATAAAATTTTAGAATTTAATTTTTTTAATTGTAAAAAAAAATTCTACTAATTCGGAGTTGTTGGCACAGGACTACCTGGAAATGTCCCTAGTCACAGGCATTCCTTGTTGTGGGAGTGACTGGAGGTTCTAAGTCGCATGCATGCCCATGTCAAGGGAGAGATTAAGGCTTTGATGCATAAAAATTTCATTTTGTCTCAAGGGTTAGTCACTTGGATGGGTTGGATGGCTCCTGGGGGTTTTGTTGCAAGTGCAGAAGGTTAGGTTGGTTGTGTTATGTCAGTTCCACTTCCTTAAATGATATATAGGGAGTTGAATCATATCATAGTAACTTTTCATCACATGTTTGCCCCAGTGGGCTGGTAACTTGGGTAGATGTGGGAGGAGGGTGTTATAGAGTAGTATCATAGCATGGTTTCGTTCTCCTTGCGTGATGTCTGTTTTTGGTTCCACTTGGATGAATGTGTTTTCATATCTACATGTTCATTGCATATAGGTCCTTGTACTTGTGATCTGTGTGCTTGTTGTTTATGCATGGTATTGGTCATGATTGTAGTAGTGTCGTCATGTGAAAGTTGATGGTGTCGTTGTTGAATGTATTTATTGTGTTTATGTTGGCCATGCATCGATTATGTGTATCAATGTTTATATGTTGTTATGCATAATTTGACTAGATGATGGTCATTGTGCATGAAGTCATGGTATGTGGTCAGCATAGTCATGCATTGATAAATGGATAACGGTTGAAAATATGTTTATATGTTGATATGATTATGTTTATGTGTGTGTGTGTGTGTGTGTGTGTTTTTATGTGTGCTTATTGCGCTAATATGGCTGGTCTTGTAGATGAGATATCCTCTTCGAGCTATACTAAGGTACATTAGTTTTCTTATGATTTGATTTAACTGACATAATATACCTTGCAGGAAGAAGAGATCAAAGATGACTAAAGAGATGGTAGAATACAAAGATTATCCATATGAATCAGATGAGTAGCATGGTGTTGGGAACACTTCTGACTTAGCAGACACATTGAGGAGTTTGAAGGAGGCAATAAGGATTTGCAAAGCAGATAATGAAAAAATCACGCAGGCATAGGAGAAATAAGTAGAAGTCAATGCTATAATTCTTCATAGTTTTTTTAGAATTGCAAAGACAGGGACCACTTCGGATCAAATATGGATAGGAGGATATAACTAATGGGGCATGTGGAAGTAGACCCCATAGTGGGCACAAGTCAGATAGAGATGACATGTTCAGGGATGTCAGGTTCTTGGATACTTCGGAAAGGAGTGGTGATGGACACAGGTACTATTCTCATTCTGGTTCTGAAAGGTATCATGGTCATCATCGTTATAATCCTTAAAGGAGGAGTGATAGGGGATATTTTCTGGATGAGTTCAAGAAAGAAAATAAACCTACATTTGATGGGGAAATGAATAAATCACATGATGCAAAAGCATGGTTGATTGGAATGAATAAATTCTTCAGATTACACGATTACTTAGAGAACATGAAGGCTAGGATATATACATTCATTCTTAAAGGTAAAGCATATATTTGGTGTGAAGATGTAAATAACATTAGAGATATTTATGGGGAGTTGAATTGGAGTGAATTCGAGAGACTATTCAGGAAGCAGTATATATGGAAGATGTACTATGATGAAAAGGAAAAATAGTTTTATGAGCTAAATATTGACTCTATTATCGATGACGAGAAAACTAGAAGATTTCTAGAGTTGTTGAGATATGTGCCTTACCTCAAGGAGGAGAAGGCCAAGATTCAACGATTCATCAATGGGTTGTCGATAATATTCAAAGACAAGATTGAGTTTGATGAGCCTAGATCATTGGAGGAGGCCATTTGAGACTAGCTAGACTGAAAAGGTAATGCAACGAATAAAGGGAAATGGGATATGAAGTGAGCAAGGCCTTGAGACATAGGCAAAAAAGATAATTCTCTAAGTTACATTTCCATTTCCACATCTTTTCCATTTTTCTACGTTAAAAATAAAACGAGTCCAATTATATATGCAATAGACTAATAGCCTATTGATACACCTTTAGTGATTGATACATAGCTATCACCTAGCACTATAGATCAATGAAATTACATCTAATAGATATAGCCTAAAAGAGTTTTATTTTATGCCCAAGACACCAGTATAATAGAGTAGTTGTGAAGGCAACGATATCCATTGGGGATTTCCATTTTTTTAGCAACATACAAGAAAAATCTTGGTGTTGGAGGAAGAGATATAAAGATCTTTGCCAAAAACACAATATCATCACTCTCCTATTTCCATTTCTATTAACTCATTAGAATGCAAGTAATGCATGAGGATTCATTAGTATCTATGAAATTTTCTCTCTTTCCAATAAAAAAATAGGTTCATCCTAATATTAATATATAAAATACGGTTCATTAATATGCACGGTTCCTTTTTTTTTATGATCCTATTTCTCTAAAGGATATCTATTTTTTGAATTTTTCTTGGTATAAGATATGGTGATACCTTTAAATATGAGGTAGTTTTGGGTAAAATTAGAAGTGGAACAAAAATTTGTGGTTTGAATTTCCTTTGTAGTAGTAGGCTACATGCAATTTCTATCGAAAGATTTTGCTGTGGCCCAACATGGAATAATCTTTGGATGAAAATGTTCATTATGGGTGGTATGTTTTTTAGCTCTTCAACTCATTGGATTCTTTGTCTGTTCATGGTATTTGTTGTTCTTAACTTAAAATCCATGAATCACCCTGAAAGGTCATGACATTCTAAATTTTGGAGGAATTGATGGAAAACCCCCGCCCCCCCAAAAAAAGTCATTAGAATAAAACTTTTAGAAGCTTTTGTTAAATGATCACCTCCAAATGTTCAATTCTCATGAATTTTGGGGGAGGGGGATATTTTGGTGTATTGAACAGGGCAAGGGGACATAAGGGTATCATGGATGGGTAGAAGTGGGAGGTTAGTGCATGGTATATTGAGATCTATAATACTAACATTAGAGAATGAGAAGGACCCTTAGGGCCTTATGCCACAAGGTCTAGGGGACCTATATAAGTAAGGCAATGAGAGCAATTAATAGGGGAACCTCCAATAGTTGTGATAAGGGGATTAGGGGACACATTATCACAATCCATAAGAACTTAAAAATTTTGTATCCCTTTAACCCCAAAGCCACAATCCCTTAACCCCTACACTCGTAACTCATAAAAAATTAACCCTTTGATCCCTTAAACCCCAAGCCACTAACCCTTTAACCCCTAACCCATAACATGGAATCCTTGAAACCCATAAAGCCTGTTGGGGTTCCTATGTTTTGGCTAGATTGGCAAGACCAAAAGATAAGACAACATCAAACCGCTTTGGGATTCAGGGATCTAGCCCTCCTGAATCCAGAGAGGGATCTCTCTATGAATGAGTTAAAGATGTGATCTTTAAAACCTGGAATGTGATATTAGGCTAGTTATAAAGAGCATGGGTTTTGTTTGTTTGTTTTTTGGTTGGAAAAAAACATGATGAAGGTGAAGGTGGTTCAAAATAAAGGGAGAAGATGTATGCAAGTGAAGGAATGGTTTGGCTGACAGAAAAGGCCAAAACAGTTTTAACCCATTGGGCTATGGAGTCATAGGAGCTTAATTGAACAACAAGGTTCAAGAAGGATCCATGGGGAAATTCACTTATGTCAAAAGGATCTCTTAAGTTGATTTTATGGAATGGAACAGATAGGAAATGGAGAACAAAAAAAATGAAGAACAGTGAACAACCTAAGATCAAATAAGTGCTTTCAAACTATTTTGCTTTGGCATGTACTTAGGGAAAAACATAAAATTATTCTGAGATCAGGTAAGTGCTTTAAAACTAGCTTGCATCGAAGTACTTTCAGTTAGAAAACATTTAAAAAAAAACAGTTGGAATAGCTTAAGATCAGGTGAGTGCTTCGAAACTACCCTTCTTTCAACGTATTCTGAGGGAAACACATATAATAATCACAAAGAGAAATCTAGATCAGACAAGTACTTTGAAACCAACCTGCTTCAATATACTCTTTAAGGAGAACTTTCAAATGAAGAAAACATAGAAATAAAGCTTTCAGTAAGAGTAGGGTACTGTTGAGAGTAAATCCTAGCTCTATATTTGTTTTTCTTTATCAGAGAAAATGGACAGAGTGAAAACATTAAAGAGAATAACAATTTATAGTGAGGAACACATCACTATTGACATAAATCAGGATCCCATAAATCAGCAGCTTGTATTTGATGTTCAAACCAGTTACAATTAGCAAGCCCGGTGGGTCTCTACAACTTCAGACTTCTCATATCAGCTTATGTATCTTTAATTTGCAAAATAGGGCATCAGTAGCTTCAGAAAACTATTACATGCATTCAGATGTCCAGAGACCAACCCTTACAATGTAGTCCTCCAGAGAATTTATAAGAAAATCTAGAAGCAGTGGAATTTCTAGAGGTCAACTATCATTAATTCTGTAATCAATGCAACTTCTGGCCTTTGGGAACCAGGCAAGGCATAAAGCAGGAATGTAATCATCTATAACTCTACTTCATAACTCTGTTTCTACTCTTCGAGGCCTAATGATTGAAAATGTTTGCTTCTGGCTATTCTTAATATTTTAAAAATAGTTTTGCCGATAATTAGAGATAAGATGTTGATTTGTATGAATTGTTCAGCTGTCTTTAGGCAAACACATCTTGTTCAGGTAATTACTAGGCCTTACTTGATTTCTGTGTAGCTGCAGGTGTCATTGGCATCTAGAAAGGTTGGCTTTTGGCATTGGCGAGGGTTTATTTGACCTTTGCTGTGGTGGTGGAGGCTTCTCGGACTGATAGATTTCTTTGTTTTATCCTAAAACACCTTTAATTCACTTTAGTTCAGTGTTTTAGGACAGATTACGCTCGATCTGTGTCTTCGGTCTTCATGATGTCTTTAATTGAGTGGATTAGGTATCTGATTATCGATTAAGGCCATAATCCCTCAAAATGTCTTCAATCTTTTGTTTCGCTGTGTTTTGTCTTCGACATTGATACTCTTTTTAAATATTTCATGCACTGTTGTATGTCTTGTTGATGTGCAGGGCCACAAAGGGCTCGTATGGCATCAATGCCCATAAAGCATTGACGAGGAATGGATTAGAACCCAGCCAATGGTTCCCTTTGATGAATCAAAGGCATGAGAATCATCATCACACGCCTTCGGCTTTCTCTTTAATATGATAGAAAACTCATTCAACACCTGCAAAATACAAACTATATTTACAAAATCCTGTGTTTTATGGGTAAACTACTTTAGAGGGCATGGGGGGAGAGCATGGCTGTTGGATGGCATCATCCAACGGTTGGGATTAGTTAAGAGAATGTTAAAAAGGAGAGAATATGGGAGAATAAGTTGGAATTGTCGATCGCACAATGATCAACGGTGGTGAATAAATCGGGAATCGACGACCAGAGCATGGCAAAGTAAAGTAATTAGACGCACCCGATGGAAAACGCCGATGCGATTAGATGAAAACCGTTGATCTGCAGATCAGATTGACGGTGGAAAATGCATCGGGAGATCGCAATCAGCAGGGTAATGAACTTGGAGTGCGACAGAGCAATTGAGCACTGGCCGTTGATCTGAGGATCAAATCAACGGTGGGAAGTGAATCGGAGGGATGGCAATCGGAGGTGGAGAAATTTAAAGGCACAATAGAAATCACCGATGCGATTACGCGATCGGGCCATCGCAATCGAGAATATGATATATGTCTTTCAATCTAACCATTTGAAACTTGCAATGCGATTAGTGCGGGCCGTTTGATCGACTGTAGATCAATGGTCGATATCGTTTAAAACTTTGCATCAGCAGAAACCCTTTATGATATATAAAAACCCAAAATCTCAATATAATACAAAGTTTTAAAGCTTTTGGGATGGGATATATATTTATGATATGGTCTGGCGCCTGACTGTGGGGCCCGTGGTCTCTATGTAATATAACATGCCCGGGGCGTATCAAAAAAAGGGCTAATCACAATCGGGACTTCGGTCTTGGTCTTTCAATCTAGCCATTCAAACTTTGCGATGCAATTAAACGCTTGAATGGTTTAGTGCTTGGTTCCAACACCAAGGCGTATGGAGGGGAAGTGGTTTAAGACTTAGCCCAAGGGGGCTTAAGCCTTTATACAACAATATGCATTTTTCATGAAAATTTTCAAGTTTTTCAATGGATTTGGGGGGTTTCGGCAAAGTTAAAAAAAGGGGTTTTAAACACTACAAGGTGGATTTTATGAAGGGGAGATGAGGAAAAATGGAAAATAGAGGAAAATGATGGGGAAAAAGAGAGTAAAAATGAAGGTTATTTTCTGAGTGGAGGAAGGGGAGAAAAGGGGATTTTGCAATAGTCTTTTCTCATGGAATTTTAGCAGAATTTATGAGTTCTGAAAATGGGAACAACAGTGAAGATTTAGACAAGGGCATGATGTCTTCAAGTGGCTTCAAGGTATAAGATTTTTGCAAATAAAATTCTCTTGAAGGCTCAAAAAATGTTTTGGCAACCTTTTGATAGAACAAATTTTATAGGTGGCCAACAGTGGCTCCACTTGGGGATGGTGCCTTCTTGAAGGCATCAAGAACTTCAAACCTGCATTCTTTGGGAGGCTAATTGGTGCCTCATGCATTGGGCTGCCTTTCTTTATTTGAATGATCTTCTTTTATTCTGAAATATTAGCAGCCATAAAAAATCAATGGATCCTCATCAACACAAGCTTTCTACCTACCCAATCCTAGAAATCTAACATTTTTTCTTGTTTAGAGTGCACTTGGATTGGTAGACTCTTTTCATAACATTTTATTCTTTTGAAAGCAAAAATCTAATCTATTTCTACTCCTTATTTCTCCATGGACTCAGATTAAACAGTTGAGTCCATATGATTCTCTACCTAATCTACAATTTGTTGGGATTAAACTGTCCAATAGATTTTATTCACTAAATTCTACAACGGAAATTTAAAAATAGTCAAGTCAAGATTATACTGTTTGACTTGCTGTGATCTATGGCATAAAAACAAGCTACACATAGATATTTATTTTGCAGAAAATTTAAAACAAAATGGAAGGCTTAAGATCTGAAAGTTCAAAGCACTTCCTTCATCCTTTTGCAACTCTGTTTTTACTTTGTTTGAGTTGTCTTTCCTTTGTCAACTAGTTCAGATTTTGAGCTGATTAGAACTAGTTATTCCTCTGTTTTTTACTCAGAAATTTTAAACAGATTTGAGTCATTCATATCTTGGAAACATAGGTTCAGATTTTGAGCGTGTTTGAACCTTTAATTTCTATCCTAATCTATCTACTGATAAGCCAATTTTAAACAGTTTGGCAAATCGAATTCACTATCCTATCAATAGAAAATTTAAAACTAACTAGTCATGATTAGACTATATGACTAATTAGAAGTGTGTTCTTTAGGAGTGGCATTTAAGCTTGCACACTTTCAGAATTTATTTCTCTTTTTTGGTATGGAGCTGTACTTTTATTGTTTTTTACAATCTGCCCTCTTTTCTTTCTTTCATTGTTTTTGTATTTTTTCTTTTTGTGAAACTGAACAAAGCAATGGTATTTACAATGGAAATGAAATATTTTAAATTGAACTCAGCAGTAGTAATGCTTGAGCACCCTGCCATTGACAGGACCCCCAAACAGATCTATGACATTTAAATCTTGAAGAAAAAAGGCATTTGGACCAATGGTGGACTGAATAATGTAAGGACCTTGCCACAAACTGTCAAATTTTCCATGTTTACCCTCATCTTCTCTTTTGGAGTCCCACTTGAGTACCTTGTCTCCAATGTTGAAGTCACAAGCCTTTGTTCTCTTGTCAAACAAATTCTTTATGTTCTCTTGCACCTTCTGAGCTCTATTGCAGACCTCTTCCCTTGTCTGATGGAGATGTATTATCTGATTGATCATCCTTATCATGCTGTCCTCTTCTAACTATATTTCTTGGACTAATTTTATCACTGGTACACCTAGGCTGGTAGGAAACATAGCATCTACTCCATAAACAAGTTGTTAAGGGGACATTCCAATGGACTTCTTTGTGGTCAATCTGTCTGCCCACAAAGCATGCACCAACTTGTTATGCCATGATTTTTTATTCTATTCAAGTAGCTTCTTGATGATGGTCACCAAAATTTTATTTGATGATTCTGCTAGCCCATTACCTTGAGGGTAATAAGCAATAAAATGACCAAGTGTAATTTGATACCTGTGACAAAAATCAATCATCTTTTTGGAACCAAAAGAAGCAGCATTATCAATAATAACCTTCCTAGGGCAGCCGAATCTAGACAAGATATGGTCTTCAAGAAATTTTATAATGACATAATCTGTGGCATTCCTAGAAGGGATGGCCTCTATCCACTTTTTGAAGTAGTCAGTGGCTATGAGAATCCATTTGTGTTGGGCAGATGAAGCAGGATGGATTTCTCCTATGAAATCTAGGCCCCATTGTTGAAAAGGAGCATCAACAGTGATAGGTTGTAACGGTAAAGGAAGGCGTTTTCTTTTTCCCTCAAAAATTTGGCATTTGCGATAGGAAACTATCATTTTATGGAAATATTGGAAGAGGGTGGGCCAGTAATAGCCAGCTCTAAGGATTTTATTGGTTGTGGTTTTCTAGTAGATATGACCTCCACACTCTCCTTCATGGAATTCATGCTTAATCCTCTCTGCCTCAACTTCAGGAAAACATTTAAGCAATAAACCAATAGCATTTTTCCAAGATAAACATTCATTTAAAATGCAATAGTTCCTAGCTTTCAAATTTAAAAACCTTGCCTTTGTTTTTGATAAATCAGGAGGAGCATTAAGATTTGTAAGCACATACAAGATGTCAGCGTACCAAGGTGAGTTTTGGAACTACTCTTCCACAGTGGGAGCAGGTAATTCTTCCTGTTCATCCAAGGCACCTACCATGTTAATGTCAAGGGCTTGTAGATTAGATTCAGCCATTAATTGATCCAAGCCCTGTCCTTTAATGAGTTTTGTGGGTTTGATTTCCAAATCATACTCTACTATTACAACAATCCATTTGCCCCTCTTTCCATCTGGATCTTGTGACAAGATGTCTTTTACCACTATGTTAGGCACATAAGCAATGATGTGAGAATGCAGAATATACACCCTGAACTCTTTTAAGGCCTTTACCAAAGCATAGGCCTTTTTTTCCATTATGTTATATTTCAAGGGTGCATTCCTTAAAGCCTTGCTGAAAAAAAGAAATAGGTTGTTCCTGTCCCTCTGGGTTTTTCTGCAATAGGACTGCAGCCATGGTATCTTCCGAGGCAAAGGAGAAAATGAGGAAATATTTTGAAAAGTCCAAGATGATTAGGACTGGTGCCCGGGTGAGTGCATTTTTTACCAATTCGAAGGATCTTTTGGTTTCTATAGTCCACTTCACTCCTACTTCCTTTTTGAGCATATTAGTCATGTTTCTAAGGAGCTCTGCTAAGTTGGGAATAAACCTCCTTAAGAAGTTAATTTTTCCAATAAAGGACTGAAATTCTTTTACGTTCCTTGGTTGGCTAATCTGTAGTATTCCCTCAACTCTTTTTGTATCTATTTTAATCCCTTTTTCCGATATAATATGGCCAAGGAGTTTACCCTCTTGTAGGCCAAATACTGTCTTTTTGGGATTTAAAGATAGCCCAAATCTTCTAAATTTTTCAAATACCTTTCTTAGATGTTTAAGGTGCTCTTCATCAGATTTGGAATAAACTGTTATGTCATCAAGGTAAATTACAATGAAGTGCCCTATTTCCTTTGAAAATGCAATGTCCATGGCCCTTTGAAAGGTGGCGCCAGCATTCATTTATCCAAAAGGAATTTTCACATACATGAAAGTGCCCCAAGGAGTGTTGAAAGTTGTCTTGAGTTGGTCTTCTGGGAGTACAAAAACTTGGTTATACCTTGAAAAACCATATAATAGAGAAATCATCTTTGAACCAACTACCCTTTGAAGGATGTGTTCCATTTTGGGTAAAGGGTAATTGTCTTTTAGGGAGGCTCTGTTAAGGTTTTTGAAATCAATGCACAGTCTAATTTCTCCTGTCTTTTTCCTCATGGCTACAAGGTTAGAAACCCAATCTGAAAACCTCACAAGCACTATGATTCCTGCCTCATACATTTTCTTGATTTCCTTTTCTACTAGAGGCAGTTGTATTGGATTAATTCGACGCAGTTTTTGCCTAAATGGTTTTTGGTTTTCTTTCAATGGGATCTTGTGCTGAATGATTTCCATATCATAGGCTTTTTATGTCCTCATAGCTCCAGGAAAACACATCGACAAACTCTTTAAATAAGTCAATGTATTTCTTTTTCATGTCTGCTGGAAAGGACCTAGCTAATTTAATCATTTTAGGCTTATCCTTGGTGCCTATGTTTCATTCTTCGACGTCAGACTCGGTGTGTTCTATAGTGGGTTCTTTGCTACATAGTTAAAATCAAATAGGTCTTCTAATGGTGCTAGCCCCCTAGGTATGCTCTTATATTTTAACAACAGTACCTCAATGTCTTGGTTTTCTGCGTCCTCATACTCTTCAGTATGAGTTCCAAGTTTTTTAATTAGCATGTTGATTTTTACAGAACCAGACAGTTCCTCTTCCTTAGGGGGCTCTTTATTCAGGAAATTTTCATCAGATTTAGAATCTGAATCAGATGATTCAAATTCGTTCCTACCAAGTAGGATATCCTCTATCTGCTTGTCGCCCTCAAAGACCTACCAATATTTCTCATTATCTAGCACTTCAGGTCTATATTTTGTACGAATGATGATCTGTTTGTCACTAGGTGATTCCTGGCATGAACTAGCAGCGTAGGCCAATCCGTTTGCAATTATGTTTTGAATCCTAGGGACAAACACGAGCTCATATTTTGTAAACGTGTTCAGGAAATCTATTGCATTATTTTGGTATACCCTTAGTCTAGGATTCTTAACAGAATACTCTCCATTTAGCTGTTTGATGACTAATTCTGAGTCTCCCTGAAAAATTATCTTCTTGCCTCCTAGTTCTTTCAATAGATGCAATCCTAGGATGACAGCTTCATACTCTGCGATGTTGTTAGTTCATTTGAAATCTTGCCTAAAAGAATAGCTCTCAGAGTAATTGTTTTCAGTGTCTACCAACCATACCCTGGCTCCCACACTCTTTTTAGTGCAAGACCCGTCGAATTTCGTGCACCATAAGGGATTGTTAACATCGTTTTCATCCCTATTGCCTCGTTCATCATTATGTTCTCTTCTGAGATCCGCAACATGTCGTGATGGGTCTCGTTCCTCAGGATTTTCATAGAGTTCAGCGTGATGGGTAGTCTGTTTTTTTCCATCTTGGCTTTGTTCACTCTGGTTTTTTTTTTCAATGCACTGTTCAAAATTTTCTCTCTCCCTTTCTTCCATATCTAGAACTACCATTATTTCTAGATTTGGGGCCTCTAACTAGTTATTGGAGTCACTGTCTTCTAGCTCTGGCTTATTGATGGATTCATTATTGTAAAGAATAAATGAATCTAGGTCAGTGTGGATAGAGTAAATTGGGGAATTTTCAGGCTTTTCTGGGCTACTGACCATGTATTTCATGTGCGCCTCTCTATATAGTCTTCTAAGATGGCTAAAGACAGGGATACTGGCATATGTCCCATCCATCTGCATTGTGCCTTGTAGCTTGGCACCCCATGATATTTACAAAAACATGCCATAATTAGGAGGCATATAAACCACCACAACATCCATAACCATGCACTTGGCTGGGATTTGACTCAAACTCACACAAAGGTCTTTTATTAGGCCAAGAAATTTCACTCTACTAGAGTCAAAATAATATAAATCCTTGTAAGGTCTAGTTATTTCTAGTCCTAGCCTTTCCATTATCACCTTTGGCATAAGGTTTTGAGAGGCTCCAAAGTCATGCATAGCATTATGCAAGATTTTGTCATGGATATTGAGGCTGACATAGAATGGAGGTACTACCCCTTCTTGAAATTTCCCTTCAATGTTTGGGCTGAACAAGAGAGTTGGTTTCCCATCATTCAAATTGATGGTTTCGTTGTTTTCTCCTAAGTTTAAAGCTTTCAAAATTTGACTCTTATATACATCCTGGGTGGCTAACTCAATGAGAGAGATAGAAATTTTAATTTTGGCAATCTCACTTTCCAAATTAAAAGAAAACTGACTCTTTGAAAGATTCAATTCAGTCTTGTTGGGCATTGTTTTATGAGTAATCTCAGCTTGCTGATTTTCAGTATGTACAATGTTTGAAGCTATTTTATTAGGAGCATTAGCTGCAATGCTAGTGCTGCTAGGTTCTTGACTTGATTTGTCACTAGTTTGGGTGTCCTTATCTTTGTTTTTACCAGAATTCTTAGCTGCTGATTTACTGCATTCAGTATTCACTTTAGGAATCTTTCCAGGATTTTTCTTAATGGTGATTTCAGAGGCCTTTGGTTTGGGATCATCTATGTTCTTTTTTCTCCTGAGGTCATATTGTTCTCGGACCTGCATGATGGCACTTTGAAATCCTAACCTATAGTCCTCAATTTCCAATCCTTCCTTGTTCCAATGTGAGTACAAGGCCTAGTTTTCTTCTGTGGGAAAGGTATGGTCTATTTCATCCACATCCATCATATTCATGTTAGTTTCCTCTGACTCCTCTATTATTCCTTCATCCTCATCAAGGAAATTCTCTTGGAATGGAAGGATGACCTTTTGATCGAAGTCTCTTTGCCTATTTGAGGGGTTATTTCTCCTAAAGTTATAGTTTTGATTTTGGTTCATGTTCTGACTGCTGACTTGGATAGTCAAAATTTCTACCATTTTTCCTAGTCTCTCCATGGTTTTTTCTAGACTATCATATTTGGGATCAGATGCAGAAGCTGTGATGTCATCCCTATAGGTTACCTTTTTCTCAACCCTCATCCTGGCTCTTTTCTCAATCAAGTTTGCCTCAACACTCACTACTCCTTTCTGCATGTCTTCCAATGTATTATAATCTCTCTCCCTAAGCTGGTAGGCCATATCAGCATCAAAGCCTTCAGGGTATTTCACTAGTGCCATTCCTTAGGGAGGTTTCATGTGTGGTGGAAGAGCATTGTAGACACTATTAAATATTGTAGAATAGTCCTGGACACTCTCTCCTGGATTTCTATTAAGATTCTTATATTCGGCTAGGATTTGGAGAGGGTTTCTTCTAACTTCCCATTTGTTTATGAAAGCTTGATGTAAGGCGGGAAGATCATTAATACTATTAGGAGGCAAACCTTTAAGCCACTTCTTCACTTCTCCTCCTAAACTCTGAGCGAAGATCCTCATCTTAATTGTTTCATCCTCTATTTCCATGTAGTCAAAGGCATCTCCCATCCTATCTACATGGTGTTGAGCGGTGGTGGGTTCTTTACCGGTAAAATGAGTAATTTTGGACTGATATTCATTGGGTAGAGGAGAAAAAGGCTGGGGCAGCACCAAGGGGGCATACCATGATGCCATGATTGGAGGTGGAGGTGGATTCACAAGAGATGGATCAACAAAAGGGACAATGGGCTAGAGTGGAGTGGTTTGGATAGTGGATGTTGGAGGAATAGATGTGGATGGACCAAGGATAGATTGTTGAGCTGATCTTGGATGAGAGGCACCTAAATTGAGAAAGAAATTCAAATCAGGTGGTGTGGTTTCTCTACTACCAGGATGTTCACTTTGTTCTGGGGATGAAAGTGAAGACTCTGAATCTAGCTTATCTAAATCGTCGAGTGACCATGTTCTAAATGGATTTCTTAGATCTACTTGCGATTGTTGTAGAGCTATGAGATTTCCAGGAATGGAATTAGCTCTTAGGGGTGATTTGAAAGCAGTTGAAATTTTTATCTTAGGAGACTTCCTAAGTAATATTTCAGGGTTTTCAACTATCTCAGGTGGGTTTGGGTCAAGGTGAGCTCTATTATGAATCTTTCTAGGAGCCACTATCTTGCATTTTCAGACCCAACTAAACAAGTGTTAGTATGAATCTTTCGTCATAAAACATCACTTTAGCTACGCATAACAAATAGCCCTAACATCGATTATGGCTGCAAAATATCTTTAAGTCCGCAATGAGGTGATCCAAATAGTGCTGCACAAATCCAGATCTAAGAACAAAAGACATTAAGCAGATAAAATACAATATGGCTCCATGCATCCAATAGACAAGACAAGAACAATGTATTTAAAATAATTTTATATTATATTAAAGAATGGGGCACCTGAGAGGAAAACAAGAAAGGTGTTTTCCAATTCTCCTCAATGGGATGGGTTCTTGAAAGTCCTCAGTGTTTCAGATCTAACATTCCTCTCTCTTGGTATTATGGAAAACCTAGACAAACATAGAACTCAATGGGAGCTCACAAGGAAAAAATGAAAATATGTGACCTAGTATAGATCCAGAGTGATCTAATGCAATGGAGGTGATTAATGAATGGGAAAAACCCTTCTATTTATAACAAAATATTGGGGCGGTCTAGAACTCGGTGCATGAATAAAATATTATTAATCGAATTCTAGAAGCACCCTTTAGGAATATTTTATTATATTTGTTGGAGGGAAAAGGGTTCTTGACTTGGGTCGATTCCTTTATTTATAAATAATAAATAAATAAATGGTTTATTTATCATCTTAGGGAAGTGATGGGAATATAATTAAATAAATAATGGTTTATTTAATTATTTATGGATGATTTAGTCAAATTTAACTAAGAATATTATTTAAATAATGATTTAAATAACTTATTCTTAAGGAATAATTAAATAAATAAGGATTTATTTAATTAAGTTCCTTATTTTGGGTTAAATATGACCAGGAAATATAAACAAATGAGTTATTTTATATGGTGAAAGCAATTTTACTTAGGGTAAAATTGGTCTTACATGGTGTACTTGGGTTCATCTAATAATAATAGATTAGATGACCAAAAAATGGTGTAACAACAAGAAAGGTGTTAACCAGATATGACAATCTATGAGAGGTTAAATGATCTTTTGCTAAGAAAAATTTAATCCAAAAGCCCTCTTACTGATTTTGAATGATTTTATAATGATTACGGGTCCTCCCAGTGGAGCCTTAAGGTCTATAGGATTGTGGAGTCGCTAGGTGGAATTTTTTATCTCTTTTGGAGGTAAAAGGTTTTATGGTCCACTACCATGTCTATTGAATACCAATTTGAAATATTTTTGGGTTTTTCCTGAGTTTCTGTGGTTGTATGGAAAACTAAAGAGTCTATAAAGCTGGCCAAGCTACTATGAACTCAAAAAGTTCCCCAGCGGAGTCGCCATTATGTTGGTGATGACAATGGGACACAAGACTAGGTATTAGCAATTTACGACACTCAGATTTTCCCCAGTGTAGTCGCCATTATGTTGGTGACGACAATGGGACATAAGACCATGTATTAGAAATTTAGGACACTGATATTTTCCCCAGTGGAGTTACCATTATGTTGGGGTTCCTATGTTTTGGCCAGATTGGCAACGCCAAAATATAAGACAACATCAAACCACATTGGGATTCAGGGATCTAGCCCTCCTGAATCTAGTGAGGGATCTCTCTATGAATGAGTTAAATATGTGATCTTTAAAACCTAAAATGTGATATTAGGCTAGTTATGAAGAGCATGGGTTTTGTTTGTTTTCTTTTTGGTTGGACAAAGACATGATGAAGGTGAAGGCAGTTCAAAATAAAGGGAGAAGATGTATGCAAGTGAAGGAATGATTTGGCTGACAGAAAAGGCCAAAATAGTTTTAACCCATTGGGCTATGGAGTCATAGGAGGAGTTTAATTGGACAACAAGGTTCAAGAAGGATCCATGGGGAAATTCCCTTATGTCAAAAGGATCTCTTAAGTTGATTTTATGGAATGGAACAGATAGGAAATGGAGAAAAAAACAAATGAAGAACAGTGAATATCCTAAGATCAAATAAGTACTTTCAAACTATTTTGCTTCGGCATGTACTTAGGGAAAAACATAAAAGTATTTTGAGATCAGGTAAGTGCTTCAAAACTAGCCTGCATTGAAGTACTTTCAGTTAGAAAACATTTAAAAAAATAGTTGGAATAGCTTAAGATCAGGTGAGTGCTTCGAAACTACCCTTCTTTCAGCATATTCTGAGGGAAACACAGATAATAATCACAAAGAGCAATCTAGATCAGGCAAGTGCTTTGAAACCAACCTACTTCAATGTACTCTTTAAGGGGAACTTTCAAATGAAGAAAACATAGAAATAAAGCTTTCAGTAAGAGTAGGGTACTGTTGAGAGTAAATCCTAGCTCTATATTTGTTGTTCTTTATCAGAGAAAATGGACAGAGTTAAAACATTAAAGAGAATAACAATTGATAGTGAGGAACACATCACCATTGACATAAATCAGGATCCCATAAATCAGTAACTTTTAATTGATGTTCAAACCAGTTACAATCAGCAAGCCCGGTGGGTCTCTACAACTTCAGACTTCTCATATCAGCTTATGTATCTTCAATTTGCAAATAGGGCATCAGTAGCTTCAGAAAACTATTACATGCATTCAAATTTCTAGAGACCAACCCTTACAATGTAGTCCTCTGGAGAATTTATAAGAAAATCTGGAAGCGGTGGAATCTCTAGAGGTCAACTATCATTAATTCTGTAATCAATGCAACTCCTAGCCTTTGGGAACCAAGCAAGGCATAAAGCAGGAATGTAATCATCTATAACTTTGCTTCATAACTCTGTTTCTTCTCTTCGAGGCCTAATGATTGAAAAGATTTACTTTTGGGCTGTTCTTAATCTTTTAAAAATAGTTTTGCTGACAATTAGAGATAAGATGTTGATTTGTATGAACTGTTAAGCTGTCTTTAGGCAAACACCTCTTGTTCAGGTAATTACTAGGCCTTATTTGATTTTTGTGTAGCTGTAGGTGTCATTGGCATCTGGAAAGGTTGGCTTTTGGTGCTGGCGAGGGTTCACTTGGCCTCTGCTATGGCTGTGGAGGCTTCTCGGACTGATAGATTTCTTTGTTTTATCCTAAAACACCTTTAACTCACTTTATTTTAGTGTTTTAGGACAGATTATGCTCAATATTTGTCTTCGGTCTTCATGGTGTCTTTAATTGAGTGGATTAGGCATATGATTGTCGATTAAGGCCATAATCCCTCAAAATGTCTTCAATATTTTGTCCTGCTGTGTTTTTTCTTCGACACTGATACTCTTTTTAAATATTTCATGCACTGTTGTGTGTCTTGTTGATGTGCAGGGCCACACAGGGCTCGTATGGCATCAATTCCCATGAAGCATTGACGAGGCATGGAGTAGAACCCTGTGAATGATTCCCTTTGATGAATCAAAGGTGTGGGAATCGTCATTACCCGCCTTCGGCTTTCTCTTTAATATGATAGAAAACTCATTCAACACCTGCAAAATATGAACAATATTTACAAAATCCTACGTTCTGTGGGTAAACTGCTTCAGAGGGCGTGGGGGGAGAGCATGGCCATTGGATGGTATCATCCAATGGTTGGGATTAGTTAAGAGAAGGTTAAAAGGGAGAGCAGAGGGGAGAATAAGTCAAAACCGTCGATCCCACAATGATCAATGGTGGTGAATAAATCAGGAATTGGCGATCGGAGGGCGGGAAAGTAAAGTAATTAGATGCACCTGATGGAAAACCCCGATGCGATTAGATGAAAACCATCAATTTGCAGATCAGATCAACAGTGGGAAATGCATTGGGAGATCACAATTGGTGGGGTAATGAACTTGGAGTGCGACGGAGCGATTGAGCGCTGGTCGTTGATCTGAGGATCAGATCAACGGTGGGAAGTGAATCGGAGGGATGGCAATCAGAGGTGGAGAAATGTAAAGGCACAATAGAAATTGCTAATGTGATTGCACGATCAGGCCATCGCAATCGAGAATACGATGTAGGTCTTTCAATCTACCCATTTGAAACTTGCGATGCGATTAGCGTGGGCCGTTTGATTGGTTGTAGATCAACGGTCGATATCGTTTAAAACTTTGCATCGGTGGAAACCCTTTATGATATATAAAAACCCAAAATCTCAATATAATACAAAGTTTTCATGCTTTGGGGGTGGGATATATATTTATGATATGGTCTGGCGCTCGACTATGGGGCCCGTGGTCTCTATGTAATATAACATGCCCAGGGCATATACAAAAAAGGGCTAATCGCAATCAGGACTTCTGTCTTGGTCTTTCAATCTAACCATTCAAACTTTGCGATGCGATTAAGCACTTGAATGGTTCAGTTCTTGGTTCCAACACCAAGGCATATGGAGGGGAAGTGGTTTAAGACTTAGCCCAAGGGGGCTTAAGCCTTTATACAACAATATGTATTTTTCATGAAATTTTTCAAGTTTTTCAATGGATTTGGGGGGGTTTCGGTAGAGTTAAAAAAACGGTTTTAAAATCTACAAGGTGGATTTTATGAATGGGAGATGAGGAAAAATGAAAAATAGAGTGAAATGATGGGGAAAAAGAGAGTAAAAATGAAGGTTAGTTTCTGAGTGGAGGAAGGGGAGAAAAGGGGATTTTGCAGCAGTCTTTTCTCATGGAATTTTAGCAGAATTTCTGAGTTCTGGAAATGGGAACAACAATGAAGATTTAGACAAGGGCATTATGTCTTCAAGGGGCTTCAAGGGATAACATTTTTGCAAATAAAATTGTCTCTTGAAGGCTCAAAAAATGTTTTTCCCACCTTTTGATAGAACAAATTTTATAGGTGGCCAAAAAACCCTAATCCCATATACCCTTAACCCTACAAGATTCTATCCTCTACCTATTCTGTTTGAAAATTTTCTATTGGTTGTTAAAATCCCCATCAATCCTTAGCTAAAGTCTCATGCCTTGAAGCATTGATCTTAAAAGAATCTTTTATATTAGGGTATTATACATCCTCGGGGTCTCTAATCTTTCGTTTTCTTTCGACAACCCAACCCTCCTTGAAGAATCGATGCTGAATACTTTGATCCACAACAAGAATGATGTCGTAATAGATTTGTAGAGATATATAGATGAAATTACCCCCTAGATACCACTATATTATACACATTGATTCAATGGATAAGAGTTTGTAGTTATCATTCAATGGAATCACTTCTAACTAGTATCAATCTCTATTTCTCTTCTGGCTTGTTCTTGACTTAACAACCATCTTCTTCGATGTTGTTCCTTTGGAAGTTTGAAAAGAGATTTTATTGTTGGAAAGTAAAGAGGTTGAGGGTCTCCCTTATCACTCAGATTTTGAGGTGATGGGCGAGGATTTGAAATGGATACAAGACATTGGAAAGCCTCGGAAGAAACAACTTTTCTATTACAATTCGCTAGCCTTACACCAACAGCTGGCTACTTTGTTTCGCTAGTAATTCAAGATAAACAAGTTGAGACCTATAATCTATTTTGTTCCCTTGAAGATGTCAAAATAATGCTTCGCAACCTATGGTACTGTTTCGATAGGGTCGACTCCTAATTGGCTCATGTTGAAGGTTTTCTGGTTAGTGACTCTGCCTCTAGGGACCTTACTGATCCTCCAGTTGATCATGTATAAAATCTTATTATTATTTCCTTAAACATGGAAATTATGTTTTATTGTCATGTGTACGAGATTGTATGAATATTTATGGACTTGTTGATGGTGGAGAGAGTATCTAGAGTGGATCTTCGTTTGGTCTCATTGTACATGCTCTGGAAGTGGAGGATTCCCATTGTTGTTGTGAATATTATGCTTACTTGGTCTTTTGTTAGTGGTTTATGTTTATTTTTCATGATCCTTATGATTTGGTGCTAGCATCAAAATATACTCTGTTTCCTCTCATTTTATGGGCACCTGCAACTTCAATTTTGGCAATTGAATATTGTTTTAACATATGCTTGTAACTTGGCTTCTTTTGGGATGGATGAGTATGTTCACATCTGAGAAAGTGGTTACTCTTTTCATGCTAGATGGAAGATGTGGTTTTGTGTAGAGGACCCTTAGGAAGACCATAATATCATATACTTTCCAACCATCTTTCTACACATTTCCAAAATACTCAAATACAAAATAATTATTAATTAAAATATACAATACATGATACCATTCACTAATTTCATTCGTCAATTTCTAGAATACACTTATAATGAACTGTCCGATCGCAAGTTTGCTATCATATACTTTCCAATCATCTTTATACACATTTCCAACACTCAAATACAAAACAAATATTAATTAAAATATACAATACATGATATTATTCACTAATTCCATTCGTCAATTTCCAAAATACACTCATAATGAATTGTCCGAGCGTGGGTTTGCTAATGGAATAATGAGCTAATCCATTTAAATTGGGTACCCTTTTTAGCTCCTTATCAAATTATGTTTGTGTTCTACAAGCTTGCAAGTCGCTTAAACTCTGTTGTGCACTCAAGATAAAATGCCATACAACCATCGCGCTGCGATCGACTCCCATGTGACGTCCTGCTGGAATGCCCACACTTTGTATTTCAATGAAAGAAGACGAAAAATACCCAAAAAAATTGCGTGAAGACATATTTCAGAAATTGGGAAGATCATTAATTAAGAAGCTCTCAAAATAATGGTCTTCGAACTTGCAAGAGAAAGGGAGTATCGAACTTGCAAGATTAGGGGAATAGATTGCAGGGATGTTATGTAGGCGAGCAAGATGAACCTAGCTGAGGAAACCCACCCATCACGGGTGAAGGTGTGGTTATATCCTAACTCAGAATCCCTATCCCTGGCCTTGATGCTTTCAAATTCATCACCTTTTGTATTCTTTGAAGTCTCCATCTTCTACAACAACCCAAATCCTAGATCCCACATTAGAGGTGTGTTTTCTACGCCTCATAAAGCCCTGGCTAGCCAACAGGCTGAAAAAAGCCACAAGATCCATAATTTTTATATCCGCAATGCCCAATCACGTTGGATCCTGCACAGTTCTAAGAGCCTGATTGGTGTGATAGAGCTCCACTTCAAATCGAAGTTCAAGTTTGGGTTTTAGTTGTGCGGGTATTGAGGTGAGGGATTCCAAAGGCTTTGAGGGTTTGACAAAACTTGGGATTGTGGAATTGGTACACGGATTTTTGGTGAAGATCACGGCATCTCAACTTCTAAAGGGAAAATATGGGTCATGGCTGCCAAGCTCAAGGACGAGCAAGGGACTTCAAAATTGAAGGGCGAGGATTTTGAACCTAGTAATCTAGTATGTATTAGTTTTATTAAGTGTTGTGTCATTGATTGCAATGTTTTCATTTAGTCAATTCAGCTTTCACTTCAACATATGTTGTTGGCATAGGACAATGGGGTTAGGGTTTAACCGCTTCAACATATGTTGTTGGGGCAGGACAATGGGGTTAGGGTTTTTCCAGCTTCTATTACTTGTCTGGAATCTCCAAAAACCTATGTTGGGGCAGGACAATGGGGTCAGGGTTTGGCCATATTATATTGCTTTTCTAGCATCTCCAAAAATCCTTGAAGATTTCTTGGTAGTATTTATATGGTTGGCCATCTTCTATTGCTTGTCTGGCATCTCCAAAAGCCTTTGAATCCATGCCAATTACTAAATTGGTTGGGGTTTAACCACCATGAGCTATAGTAATGTAACATATTTGTGGCTAGGGTTTCACTACCGCCTATGTGGATTCCTTAATCGGCCCATATCCTTGTCCAATCCTACCATGTTTTTGTCCATCTAACAACATCTCTAGGACGAGAGTTTTATAACTCTAGGATGAGAGTTTTATAACTCTAGGATGAGAGTTTTATAAACTTTAGGATGAGATTTTTATAACTCTAGGACGAGAGTTTTATAAACTCTAGGAAGAGATTTTACCCGAGAGTTTATGTCAAGAAAACTCTCGAATGAGAAAGTACTTAACTCTCGTCCAAGAGTATTTTAACTCCTGTCAAGCCTAATCAAAATCTCAGGTGAAAAATTAAAAATATCTTAGATGAGAGTTTTAAAAACTCTCAGTCGAGAAATTGAGTTGACTATTTTCTCGGACGAGAAATTAAAAATTTCACCCAAATTCTAGCCATTCACCAAATTTCACCAAACGTTTCTAGGACAAATTTAAGAAGAATGGTGCGGGGAGCCATATTGAGGCCTCTAAAAGTGCAATTGTTGAGCTTGCTTTGAATTTTGTGGATAAGATGACTCCAGAAAGCAATTTTCAGAGATATTTTAGCAAGAAGCATGCCCAAGTATTTATTGGGAAGATATCTATTACCAAACCCCAACACTCTCGCCATAAAGGTTTTGATATTTCTAGACTTATTAAAGAAGAAGATGTGTAATTTTTCATTATTAATAAGGGTGCCACAGACTTCCATAAACACATGGAGTATATATTTAATGTTTTTTTCTTCCTTCAGCTAGACATGACAAAAGAGCATAATGTCGTCAACAAATTGCTGGTGGGTAAGAGGGAGGTAATCTCCCCAGAGCCTAAGGCCACAGATCTTGAGATTACGAGCTTCCTTATTTAAGAGTCGATGGGGTTTAAATAATGTTTTGATGTTCATTTTAAATAGAATTCTAGAAATGTGATAGGTAACACCTTAAATATAAGGAAGGGCTACCTTGGCTAAGCGAGGGGTGCAAGAATGGGTTTTGGGGTGGGGATGGAGGCAAATAGATCTTTAGTTGATCCTTCAATTGCATCATAACTTAATCCTAATTAACCGAGTAGCGACACATTAAAAATTCCTAATTAATCATGACATTAAACAAATATGGATATGAGAGGGAAACCTCTAAACCCCTAACTCATTTAACCCCCTAACCCCTAACCCTTAACCCATAACCCCTTAAACCCTAATTCCAAACCTCTAACCCATTTAACCCCATATACCCCTAAACCCTAACCCATTTAACCCCCTAAACCCTAAACCTCTAAACCCTTAACCCCTAACCCCTTAAACCCTGATTCCCAACCCCTAACCCATTTAACCCCCTGAACCCCTAAAACCTTAACCCATTTAACCCCCCAAACCCTAAACCTCTAAACCCTTAAACCCCTAAATCACTAACACCTAAACCCCTAAATCATTAACACTTAATCCATAACCAATTAACCCCGAAAATCCTTAATTGTTAAATCCCCTAACCCCTAAGCCCCTAATCCCTAATCCCTTAACCACTAACTCATTATTCACCTAACCCCTAACAATGCCTAAATCCCATAACCCCTACGCCCCCAATCCCTAATCCCTTAACCATTATCTCATTATTCCTCTAACCCCTAAATTCACCAAAATCCCCTAACCCATAACCACCCAATCCCTAACCCCCTAACCACTAACTCCTTATTCCCCTAACCCCAATCCCTAATCCCTTAACCACTAATGCATTATTTCCCTAACCCATAAATGCACTTAAATCCCCTAACTCCTAAGCCCCCAATCCCTATCCCCTTAACCACTAACTCATTATTCCCCTAACCCCTAAACCCTAAACCTCTAACCCCTAAGTCCCTATTCCTCTAACCCCTAAGCCCCTAACCCCTAATCCCTTAACCACTAACTCATTATTCCATAACCCTTATAACAATCCTTAAAAATCATTGGGATTAGCCATTCCAAATGAAAGCTGGTCTAGTTGGGACCTACGATCGAGTTAATTCCCCCTTGTTGGCAAGGTGGAATTTTTTCCCTGTCAACAACCCTATAGTCCTTAATCCCTCAAAAATATAACCTATATTATTGTTAATTCATATGAACTTTAATCCTAAGCCCTAATTTCTCTAAAACTTATAACACCCAATCCTTATAACCCTTGCCACACTTAATACCTAAAGATTACAACCCTTACCCTCTAAAAGAATTTACCTCTCTAACATGTAATACATATAATCATTGACACCTAACCACTATAATCCTTAACACATATAAACCATAACCATAATACTATAACCGTTATATATTTACATTTTACCATCATAAACCCTAAATTTTATAACCTTTAATCCCTATCTCTTTTTAAACCCCAAAACCCCTAATATAACCTTATAACCCATATTTCAAATAATCCCTAATGTTTACAAACTTAGTCCTTATAATCCTTGCATTAAAAGCCCTAACCTTATAATCCATATTTCCAACAATGCTTAGCCTTCACAGCCCTTGGTCCTTATAATCCTTGCATTATAACACCAAAACCTTATCCTTGTAACTACAACCATCACTTAGTGACTATAAGCACCTTATCTTAAGCACAATGTACAAACTTGATCAACACTTTCATAGGAATTATCTTAGTCCAAGTTGACCATTGACATTGGCATGGACCTGTAATTCCCCTAGTCATACTTGATTGGTGATCATTGTAGTACCATGGGATTATTAAACCACAGATGAGATGACCACGTAGGGAACTCAACATTGGTGTAGGATCATCCGTTGTTGTTGTAGGTGTTGGAAATTTGTCGCTAATGCAAAAATGATTGCATGGTGACAAAAAACTAATGCAATTGCATTGGAGTATGTATCAACATGCCATGCCATGCACAATGCCTAATTAAGTAAACACTTAGGTGCATGGTAAAGATCTCAATCATAACTACATGTTTATTAAACACCCATGTTCACTTTGTGAATATGGAGGTTAGGGGTGATATCAAGAGCCATTTAATACACCAGTAAAATTCCCTATAGTGAGCAAAATTTGACGACACAGATAGTCATGATTCTCATTCATCCAAAACCACAATGAAATTTTGACAATACGAATTGACCTAGAACTTAGCAAAACTTGTAAAAGCATTGTTCAACTATGAATGAGCTTTGGATCATAGTAGAACTCTGCCTGTGCCTAAAATTTCTACCAAATCATTACCAAACGATTAGCTTATTTTGTGACACTAGATAAATTTTAAAGAACTACCTAATATTATAGCAAACTTCTTTCTAATTGTTGACAGATGATGATAAAAAGAGCTAAAATTCTTATTGATTTACAACTTTACTTGTTTTTTTTTTACTATTTAAGCTTATCATGAACCAAACAAAACTTTTTAAAGATATTGTTTCACCACGAATAAGCCATAAATTGTAGTAGACTCTACTTATATCTACCTTTTCTACCAAATTCTTACCATCTTTATTAGTGGAAAGAAAATCTATATACTTCAAAAACATGAGTTATTTTAATAATTGACCTTTGACTAACCACATGATCTTTATATTACCACTTCATTCTCATAATTCATCTTTATATTAGTGTTTTAAAATATTAATTTAATATAAATTTAGAAATATAAACACAATTATTTTATAAAGAACAAGACTCTCATATTATGAAAGATCTACAAAATAATTCCAAACTGTACACAATATTTACGAATTGACATTATAAGGGAACAAAAATAATTATTTGTAATATAAGTTACATCATGTCTACATGCCACACAACTTTTCAATAGGAGTCGGCATATGGAGACTATAGCAATGTTATAAATACCTCTAAACATTTGATCATAATAAATTACAGTATATTGAACAAAATTGCTACGGTTCAAAATATATTATAAACGGAGAATGGTAAGGTTGAGAGACCATAGTTTAATTACAAAAAAAAAAAAATTATACTGTATGTTTGCATCACATATTCTTTGTTGAGAAAATCATAACAGATACACCCGATGGGTTTCCATCATGAGAGAAGACTAAAAATTGGTCAAGTGGTAAATTGTGATATTCCTTTTATGTCCAGAAAACTTGAACAAGTAACCTAAGGTTCAAAGACCGTAAATTTCTTTCCAAAAATGAAGTATCTTTATATTAGGGTTTTAAAATATTAACTCAATATAAATTGCTTGATACATAGTGACTTAGTCCCTTGATACATATTTACTTAGTCCAAACTTTCTTCCAGGTGGTTTAGCGTCAATTTTTAAATGATCTTATTCCCCTTTACTAGTTTAGACAATGAGATACCAAGTACCAATCTCTTGTGGTTTAGCTCTCTAGTTTTTTTTTATTTCCTTATTGGTCCTTTTACTAGTCTAGACAATGAGGTACATACCTAATTGTGTCACTTGATATACTTTTGAGTCCATTGACCTAATTTAGTAATTTTTGGACATTTATTATGTTGATAAGCATTTTATTATGGGAGTTTTAGTTTGTGACACTGTTGATATTCATTGTCCTTCGTCGTCCTAGACACCTGGCGTGAATATCAATAGTATTTGAATGACACATACACAATGATAATTAGCATCATAGTGATTAACTACGATTTGTTGAAGATAATGTGCGGGAAAGAGAACAATCCTTCAGGTAATTACCATGAATTTTGGTGGTTGCAAAAGGTTGAACCTTGAATGGAAGAAAGAGTGAACCCCTATATGTCCATCTTATCTATAAACACATGGCAGAGAAGGACAAGGCATAGTAGCAGGCCAAGATAGCTTTGGTCGTAGAAGTTCAGGCAGATCCAAATTCTATACTAGCAGCAGATTATTATCACACATTCATTCATTTTTCATTTGCACCAGTTTAAGAATATATAAAATCATTTTTTTGTACAAGTTGAAGGAATAATACCATCAAGTGTGTGTGCTAACATGGATGGAACACTAATTTCATGTTGTATATATTATAATGTAAATGAATAATCTCTTCTGGAAAAGGCTCCACTCATAGTGCCATTTCACAAATTCTTTCACTCAGCAATCGTGGTCAGATTTAAGGTGCCATGTTCTCGTAAGGGTAAACCTACCTATCCATATCCTTAAATGCACACATCACACATGTTGGCTTGATCTTGTGCTTGTTGTGGGGAAAATGTTGTTGCAGTGGAACCCCCAAATCAAATTTATTTGGGTTGACCCTGATTTGAAGGGTAGATTTATAAAGGTTTTGCACATTACATATATATAAAATATGTTGGGTTCTCCATAAATTTCCTGAGAGAAACTCCCCAATAGAACAAGTAGAATACTTTTTGCAGTCAAAGAGATTAACTGTTGCTAGTCCTTTTTCAGAACTAGTACAAACTATAGACAATGCAAAATGCCTCATTTTTGGGCTATCAATACAATATCCATTTAAATAGACACAAGCATATGTTAGTAAAATATAACTAACACAATATTAATGAAATATTGTGAGTAGAGAGAGCCATAGTTATATATCTAATTTTGTTAAAAATGGATTGATATCTTCCTCAATGTGGACTGTCAGCTTGTTTTCCACTTCTTCAATCAAGTCATGGTTGTCTTGGATGCCCTTGTGACAGTCTAAAACTATCAAATCCAATGCCATCAGCTTTATCCTAGTGACTTCCATTTCTTTGTTTATTTATTTCAGGCCCTTCTTGTTTCTGATTTATATCTTCCAATTTATAAACACATAAAAAAAGGCATTGATAGACCTATTGCTTTAATGCAATGGCCATAACATAAATAATTATCCATGGAAAAAAATTCTCAAAGTCCTGTAATGGCTACAACATAAATACTTCTCCAATGGCTACAATTTAAATGCTCCTTTGTGTTTCCCTGACAATCCCTAACACTTCCTAGCACATGTTGGTACACCCTAGCACCTAGCACATCTTGGATGCATATCGCCCTGACACTATAACATGACTTAGTACTGACTATCATACCGTGTCACTCCCTCCTCGAGACACCTAGTATAGAAATTATATAACTAATGTGTTATATATCATAGATTCTCTTGATCTCACACTATTTAACTTTATGAAAAATAAAGAATCATTCCACCATTGATCATTTGTGGAAATTCAAAACTAGATCGCAATGCATACACATAAAGAAATAAAAATCAACACACATAACACAGTTGTTTAACAGGAAAGCCTGAAGCTGAAAACCCCAACTATCTGTATAATATATGTCATAGAGATCATGTAACAATCCTCATACAAAGCTGAACATATCAAGCTCTCAGTACAATACAATTGCTACACACTATCATGAAGAAATCTGCAAATCGATTTCTTACCTCTTGATAGCCTGCCTCTACTGCGCAATCCTTGATGAAGAATAGCTTTGAATGACTTCAAATTACCCTTTCCTTGACTGCGCAATCCTCATTGGCATCTCCAATGGATGTGTGATGCATTGGATGCATCAACATAGTCACAACTGATAGTCACACTGCCCTTTCACCTATCTCTCCACTGAGTCTCCACTGGAACTCCCATGCAAGTAGTTAACTGTTGTCTCTATTCAGTTGATTAGTGAGTTATTATTTGTGAATTAATTTAACTAATTAATTCACTCCACTCCCACTAATGTATCAATCAGTTAGAAATAGGCACAATTAGTTCAATTGAGTTTAACTCCAAGGATGTAGTTAAACTGAAACAAACTCCATGAACTACTTCACCAACTCCATCATAACTCTGCCACTTGAGTCCTGACTTGAGTCCTCCATGCATGAACACCAGTAAACCCTAGGAATTGCGTAATTCCTTCAGCTAGCTGATCTACCACACCTGTTAACTGAAATTAAGTGCTCCAAGAGAATAAGTTGTTATTTAGGGTCTAATTATTATTAAGACCTAATAATAATCGACACTTCTATTTTTAGATCAACGATCTATAAATAGACTTCGCCCAATATGTCTAAAAATAGAAATCCATCTATTTTTCCAACTTGACCAACCATATACAAATAGCATCCTGCAACTTCTGAAATATGGTCTCCATGTTTAAAAATAGACATAGTCTAAAAATAGATTTGCGCCAAAAATAGCCTGCGGGCCCACTTAGTGAAGGCAAATTTTTTCACTAAGCTCATCATCTTGTTGAATCCCAACACCTAAAACACACTAACACTCCCTGCCACACACTCTTATTCATTCATTTATTAATTTTTACCTAGTGCTATGTTATGTTTTCCTAGCACTCCCTAACACTCCTTAGCATGCATTGGCACACCTTGGCACTTGGAACATCTTTCTATGCTTCCCTAGCACTCTAACATGCCTTGGAAGTTCCTAGAATACTGTGTCACTCCCTTCTTAGCACACCTGGAACTGGCTGATACTTCATTTCCATGAATTTTAAACTAGTGCTCCCTTGTGTTTCCTTGACACTTGGCCCTCACACTCCCTAGCATGTATTCATGCCACACCCTAGCACCTGCCACATCTTGGCATGCCTATCATGCCTTGGAACTGCCTAACATGTGTTAGTACTTCTAGGAATTCCCTGACACACCTTGGTATTCCTTAGCTTTCATGCCATCATAGATAACCTTACTTTTTTTGCGACTTGGGAACCCAACCAAGTCATTGGAAAATAAATGTTGTGCCCAACCCAAAGTTTCCCTTTGTCTGAAACTACTTTGTGCAACCCTTTATGTAACCATAGGATTACCTCCTACAAGTCTTATTCTGACCTTCCCCTAACACACTTTATCCTTGAGACACTTGGATTTCGTTGACACTACTTGGCACACACTCTTATTTGTTCATTTCCATGCATTTTGACCTATTTCTCCCTTGCAATGTCCTGGCACTCCCTAACACTCCTCAACATCCATTGACACTTTCTAGCATGTGTTAGCATGCCTTTTCATTCCTTGACACACACTGACACTCCTTAGTTCTCATGCCCTCACAATTACCCTTACTTTTTTGGAACTTGGGATCCCAACCAAGTCTTGCCTTGACTATAACAACTTGACCAAGTTATTGTTACTACAACTAGATTATGCCTTGTTCACCTAATAAATGGCTATAACCCCTCACCCATTTAACCCCCTAAACCCTAAACCCCTAACCCATTTAACCCCCTAAACCCTAAACCTCTAAACCCTTAACCCCTAACCCCTTAAACCCTAATTCCCGACCCTAACCCATTTAACCCCCCTAAACCCCTAAAAACCTAACCCATTTAACCCCCAAAACCTAACCCCTAACCCCTAACCCTTAACCGCTAAAATCCTTAACTGCTAAATCCCCTAACCCCCTAAACCTCTAAACCCCTAACCCATTTAACCCCCTAAACATCTAACCCCTTAACCCCTTAACCCCTAACCCCTAAAATCCTTAATTGTTAAATCCTCTAACCCCTAAACCTCTAAACCCCTAAACCCATTTAACCCCGTAAACCCTAAACGTCTAACCCTTAACCCCTAACCCCTTAAGCCTTAATTCCCAACCCCTAACCCATTTAACCCCCTAAACCCCTAAAAACCTAACCCATTTAACCCCCTAAACCCTAAACCTCTAAACCCTTAAACCCCTAAACCACTAACACCTAAACCCCTAACCCCTTAACCCCTAAACTGTTAACGCTTAACCATTAACCCATTAACCCCTCACCCCTAACCCCTAAAATCCTTAACTTCTAAATCCCCTAAGTCCCTAATCCATAATCCCTTAACCATTAGCTCATTATTCACCTAACCCCTAACTGCGCCTAAATCCCCTAACCCCTAGTCCCCCAACCACTTATCCCTTAACCACTAACTCATTATTCCCCTAACCCCTAAATGCGCCTAAATCCCCTAACCCCTAACCCCCCAATCCATAACCCCTTAACCACTAACTCATTATTCCCCTAACCCGAATCCCTAATCCCTTAAATACTAACTCATTATGCCCCTAACCCCTAAATGCACCTAAATCCCCTAACCCTTAAGCCCCCAATCCCTAACCCCTTAACCACTAACACATTATTCCCCTAAACCCTAAACCTATAACCCCTAAGCCCCTATTCCCCTAACCCCTTATTATACCAGGCTCATGGTGCTTTTTTGAGGCCATACAAGGATTTTACCGCTTGCATGCTTTATGTTCCTAACCCTTCACAAAAAATCCTTCTGGTTGGGACACAAAAACATTCTCTTTCATATCTCCATTCAAGAAAGCAATTTTTACATCCATTTGATGGAATTTCCAACTTTTTGAGTTTCTAGGGCAAAGAATGTCCATATGGTATCCCATTTTGCTATGGGGGAAAAATTATTCTCATAATAGACCCCTTCTTTTTGTGTAAAACCTTTTGCCACAAGCCTAGATTTATTCTTTTCAAGTGAGCCATCTGCTTTATACTTGTTTTTGAAAAATGTTAGCGCTTAATTTAGCAAGGGTCCTAGGAGGGGTTCCAAAGGGACTACTACTAGATCAAGTGGAAATAATGGGACAAGGACCCATTGTCACCTCATTCAATTTCCCCTGCTCTTTATGAACTTTCACTGATGGGAGGAGTCTTGGTATAGGGAAATTACTAGAATGATGAGACCAATAATGATGCACAATGTGATTTCCAATGCCCATTCAAAGAAGAGGATTAGATAATAGGTTCCCTACTTTAGAAGCAAAAGAAGGACTCTCCAAGAAAGGCTTGAGGGAAAGATGACCTCGGGTTTAGGAATATTAAAAAATGATGAATGCCTAAAATCAAAACTTCCAAAATCCCTCTCTTGTGATTGACGTGTTTATACTAGGCTTCAAAGTGAGGCAAGTAAAAATTCAATTAAAGTATGAGCTTTGGGAGAATCTAGGGTGACTTTCCATGAATTGTTTTTTGAGAGAAATACTATAAGAGACTAAGGTTTGGGAGATATACCGTGGTAAAGGCTCATCCAATGATCATTTATAGTTAATATAATAGGTTTTGAATGATGAACTACAAAGTGAAAACCTTCAAGAAATCCTCAAGTCAAAGGAGCATCAAGGGTTCCCTCTTGGTGTGATAGTTAGGGCATCAATTTATTTGAAATTCCACCATTGTATTTTGTTCAAAATTGGAGGATGCCTAGAGCTCTAATCTAGCCTAGGAAGCGATGCCTTGCTTGAGGGCCTTTTTCTATTTTTATACACCTTATCCTTTTTTATTTTAGCCTCTCTATGCATCATACTATTTTAGAGAAAATAAACCTTTATTCCCACACCTTGCATGTGAGCCTCTTCTTGGAAACTCCACATGATGCAATTCAACCTAGCCATATATGCATGGTTTCTTTTCTTCATGAAGTCAAATTAGACCTATTTTCATCCACACATGTTAATTATTACAATGAGAAAGGTAAATATTGAGAGGTGATGTAGTCAAAAGGGATTATTATTGGCATATTTCGTGTTTCAACCATGCAAACGGTGAACAGTCTTGGAGAGGGTGTGCTCAAGGAGGATCATTCTAGGAAATGTTTTTATTTCATCCCTACAAACAAAAATCAATAGATTTATGTGGTTACTAAACAAAAAGAACAAGTTATTACAAAGGGGGCACCATACTGAACTATTTCTAGTAGGTTGGAACTTCATAATAAGAAAAAAATAGATATCATGGAGAAGTAGTGCCACAATGTTGTGTTGACTTGTTGCTCATACATTTAATGCACTATTCTGAGTATTACGTGCTAAAATAACACATATTTTAGAAGACATGTGCCTCACTAAAGATACATTAAACACAATTGTCAATTAAAGGGAAAACATTAGCTACAAAGTGTTTTGAGGAGATGTGTGCTTTCAACAAACCTAGTTTGAAAGAGAGAAAATTCACTAGAGAGAAATTGTGACATCCAAAATGATCTAGCACATAGGCCTTTAACCCACAATTTGATCCTCTTCTATTTCATCGATTACATTCTCTATCTTCGTATTCTGTTCTATAAAGGAGAGGTGAAAGTCCTCATTCTAGAGGGTGGCTTTACTACATAGGTGTCAAGAGCTTCTCATCATCTGCCCTCATCCATTTCATACTTGAGAGCACTCCCACTACATGCACTTGATAGGGTAGCCCATGGTATAGTGTCTCTATGATTTACTTTCCGAAACTTCATTCACATATCAAATGAATTATAATATACTTATTTTATAGCTCTTTGAGTTCATGTGTTTGTTTTGTATATGTTATCATGCTACAAGGATTATGTTGTCATTACAATGCACTTATTTGAATGTTACTTTCATATTGGATGGATATTCTTGGCCACTTTTCCATCTAATCATAGGAATTTTAATTAGGAAACTCATCACTACCCTATATAATTTAATTTGTACTCAAAGACACCATTGTACATTGGATTATTTTAGACTTACATTAGCACAAATATCTTAAAATAATCCTTATGAATAAAAATAAATAGTAATAATCCTCATTAATTAATAAAGTTACTTAACTATTGATAAAAACACTAAATAATGAAACAATAACAACAACATATAAAAATAATTTAATTTTTTTTTTTTAAGCCAAACTAATATTTTGTCTTAAAAAAAAAAATGGTCAATGAGATAAAGAATAGACGGAGCGATGGAGGCAGCGCAACTGCTAGGGTTCATTGTGATGGCTTCCTCCGCGACCCTTTGGGTCTACAGCCCCCTCGCAACATGAATTTTGGTGGCTTCTTTAAGGCACGGAGACTCTTGGCCCTATATGCGGGCTTCTTGCCATTGACTTACCTCCTCGTGCTTGTAGAGATAAATTTTCTCGATATGGCTCCCGCTTGGGGTCTCGATTTTCCCCTACAATCATTATTTTCTGTTCGATCCCCTGCGATAAAGAGCAATGGACTATCCTCGGCTCTGAGGAGGTCGCGGTCGTAGTAGATCCTTTTCTTGTTTTTGCTTCACGCAGAGCTGCCAGAGTCGCCCTCATAGCTGGGAATGGGATTTCTGATGATGCCCAGTTTTGGGGTTTTTCTCCTCCCCATTGGGCCGCCGCCTTCCCTACTGTGGCTCGATCCTTGGTGGGCTTCGCTAATGGCTCTACCGCTTTTGAGATTTCCTATCTCAACAGCAGCTCCGGGGCCTGTTGCTGGAAGGAGTTTGCTACAAAACATGAGATCCATACAGGAAAAGCTTCAGTCTCTGCCTCCACAAATGGCCGGAAGCAGATTTGTCTCACGAACCAGTCAGAACTTCCAGCAGAAGCACCTGCTTTTCAGATACAAATCACACTCCTCTCTGGAAAAACGATGATGCAATGGGTGTGGGCTACAGATCTTGTGAAGCATATTTCGCTAAAACTCGAACTACAGCTGGGTATCCCCTCTTCTTTCCAGAGGCTGCTATATCAAGGTAAACAAATGAAGGATTCCCTTCCCCTCTCCTTTTACTGCATACAAAAGGATGCGTCTATTTTAGTCAGTTCTCGTCTTAGAGGAGGGTCCTTTGGGCAGACCTCTACTCCTCCTTTCTCTTTTAAAGATGCAGTCCACAAAGGTGCTGCCCATCCTCAGTCTTCTTCGAAAGCAGCTCAACCACCTATGGCCTCCAAGCCATTTTTGGTGGATAAAGCGGAGGAAATTCCTTCCATCGAACTCACTCATTCTGCGATTGACAAGCACTACCAGCAATTCACAAAATCCGCAATCATATGTAGATTCAATGGTCTTTGGCCTCGCACAGCAGATTTATACCAGTGGATTCATACCAACTAAACTAATAAATGCAAGATCTACTTATGCTCGAAAGGCTTCTTCATTGTGGCTTTTGACTCAGATGCAGATTACCATAAGGCCTTTACGGGAGGCCCTTGGTTTTGGGGCTCAGCTGGTCTTTTCCTCACTCCATGGTTTCTAGATTTCGACCCTTCTACAGCTGTCATCACCAAACTTCCCATTTGGGTAAGGCTCCCGAACCTTCCGGCGCACCTATGGCACATCTCTGTTTTCATAGCCATTGGAGACACCTTAGGTCGATATCTTGTTACAGATTCCTCAAGAAGGGAGAATGGTCTCTACACCTATGGCAGATTATGTGCGGAAATAGATATCAGCAAAGGGTTGCCGGATCAGATCAATCTCAAGATTGGGGATTTCCACTGGACACAAACCTTGGACTATGAAAATACCGCCTTCTGTTGTCGCCATTGTCGTCAAATAGGGCACCTCCAGAATGCTTGTCCCCAGTTCCTCGACAAAAAGAAGAATCTGAATCGCAAGCCCAAATCCAAGAGCTGGAATCCCTGTGTTCCTCCCCCCATGGATGGCTCCGATTCCTCGGCAGATGAGGAGGAAATTGATGCGAGATGGCGAGAATATTGGTTCTTCGTTGGATGTTCCTTGATCGATCCTGGATCCCTCAGCCATGACGATCTCTCGGAAACGCACTCATGAGTCTTCATCCTGCGGACTACGATAAGGATATTCCGCCCCACAGTCGGGAATAGTCTTCATCGAGTCTTGGCTCGACCAAATTCAATGGATGGGTCAAAGTCGTGAAGAAAAAAAAGGGAAAAAAAATTGTTTGCACGTATCCACCCACTGCGGGTAGATGCCTGCATTACGATCCGGTTTACTATATATTTATTCGGTGTTTTATTTTTATCATTCTGCGATTGTCATCCGGGGGCAAAGGCCGATAGACTATCACCTTGGCGCCCTGGTAGCAATAGCTTGCTTGCAAGCAGTTATTAGTCTCTCCTCTCCTCTTAATAAGTGCTCATATTAGGAAAAAAATATATAAAAAATATATTTTGTCTTAAAATCCTAAATTATCATTTGAATTATTTTAATTTAAAAATTAAAACTTTTTAATGGTTTTAAATTAGAAATTAAGACAATTAGTTCCATTAAATTAGAAATTAACACAAATCATTCAAAGAGGCGGTAAAATTATGAAAAGGAAAAGGGGAAGTAAACAAATTCATTCGTTTCATTTATTGCCACCAAGTCTTAATCCAACCTAAAAGAGGTCACATGGATAACACTCCCATAAGACCGTAAGTCATCTAGATGAAGGCGGTAGAGAGCACTCAGTCCCAGTGCATGTTCATTTGTCCCCCCACCCACTTTGAAACATTTTTTTTTCTCCTTTACTATTTTAACCAATCCCTCACTTTACACTCGATCCTTTCAATTTCTCTGCAAAAAATATTTTCCCGAAAGATAGAAGCCTTCCGAGGAAAAGGAGGTGAATGGGCGAATGATTCTACAGTTGAAGCTTCCTACTTAAAGGCATGCGGGTAAGTTCCCACGTTCCCTTGCTTGCTTTCATGCCGATTTTCTGAAGTTAACAACACCCCTTTTGATCCCCATTATGCACTTGATGGACTTGCATCAGTGACAGGGTTGTACAATTAAGGGTTAGGGTTTATAGTTTGTTTTGTGCTTTGATGTAGACTGAAAGGTTATTTAAACATGATGCCATGGATGAGAAGGGCGAATGGGCCAGGATGGTAAGTATCTCCTCCGATTACCCATTTTTGTTCTTATTTCGGGTGATGACCAGCTCGATGCTCATAGAATCCATTTCAGGATGCCAAAGAAGTTCTCTTTGTATGGCATAAGTAAGTCATTGTTATTGTTGACCTCGAAAAAAAAATGGGCATTTCCCACTGTAACTTCTGTAAGCGGGCCGTGACCATGGCCTTAACCCTTCCTTTGGTAGGGTGAAAACCATCAAGACAGGAGTCATCGTTGGTGAGGGCTGAGCTCATCCATGTTTCCACATTGCTCATATGAGCCTTGAGCCTTGAACGTGTTCGCCCTGAAGTGCTTCAGCTCCACTAGAGATTGATGAATCTGGGTCGTGGTGTCCTCGAAATCCTCAATACAATCTTTGAGGGCCGCCTTTTCTCTTTTATTCATCTTGGCTCTTCTTGTTTTTAGGCCCATGGCCTAGACATAAACATTGCGAGAATTAACAAGCCTCACCATCACGGCTGCCTTCACAACATCACTCTACTTGGCCCTCAGAGACCCTGATTAGGAAGAGAGCAATGAAAAGCAAAGATTCAGATGCAGAGTCACTTTGCAAGAGGTTTTGATGAATTCTGCCATGCCTATACGGTCATGGTAAAGGGGATTCATGTCCTCTACTACTGCTGAAGCCAGTATAACAGCAAATGGACAATAAAAGATGATGAAAACATACAGGTGAATTCATTATGATCATATCTCCATGAGCATCACTTTTCCCTAAACTTTTTTTTCGTCTCTTCATCTCTCTGTAACTAGGGTTTTGTCTTTAATTGAGTATGCTTTGTTGCTCGACCATAAGCTTAACAGAAATCCCAATGCTTTTCTGGGTAACGTTTTCGACTCTTCTTATCTTTTATGGGGTTCAAAATCAAGAGCAATTGTTAAATTTGTATTCTTAAAAACAAATCCATCGAGAAAGCATCTACGAACTTGTAAAACATAAAATTAAATTTGTGGTAAATTTGCACTTGTTGTTAAAAGTGATTAATTTCGTATTGTTTTCCACAAGAATCAACTGAATTCTAAAAATTTATTGAATTAAGTCAAATGAGTGGCAGTTGTTATGAAATCCTATGGAGCTAACTTAAGATTAGGCTTCATCAAACTTCCCAAGCAAAGAAGCCATGTATTCTTTCAAACATTTCATATAAAAATTAGGCATCATTAAGTTTATCACCATCAAATATCTAAATGCAAATGTGTTGAGATAAATCCATTGCATGCAAAAGTTTGTGAGGCTCATTTGAAGCCAATCACATTTTTATTTTACATTGGCAAGGCTCATGGATCAAATGTAACTCCACACTCATTATTTATTCTTAACATAGCATTGGGGTTCCACGCCTTACAAAAATTTCTTTTGTTGCGGTTCACCCACTCTGAATCCTTGATTTTGTTCACAACGGCCCTAGTGAAGGGGTACTCTCCAAAATCATCTGTCGCTAAAGGGAGGGTGAGCAAAAGAACCTTTGGATTGCTTTAGAGAAAAGTTAGGTCCTACTAGCATAAACATCAACTCATTTGTAAGTACCCCAAAGTATTGTCACATTGCTACTAATACCCAAAAATAAGTATATTTGGTTGTGTTTGAATGTATTTTTCTTTCTTCATCCTCTACTATGTATGTGAAGTATGCTATTGATAATAATTTTTGAGGTTGGAAGGGGATCCTTCTTTTTATTTTACCTTTGGAGTTTTTCAATTTGATTGTGTTTCTATCTTGGATGGTGTTTTGGAACGTGACTAGTATGATTTTTCTGATACCATGTATAAAATAAAGGTTTACATAAATAATAAATTTTTACCCTCATTCCTAAAGTTTTTGACATTAAAAAGGTACTGGATGTGCTTTGCAAGTAGCTAGATCCCCCTCTCATAGTAGTGCATACCTACCTTCTATTATGCCACAGTGCCATCACAAGTTTCAATCAAGTCAAGTCTTCTCTTTGGACCTCATATGTGATTTTTTGGCACATTCTGGGAAAAATCGAATGGTTATTTTATTGTTGAGTACTTCTTGTTGTAAGTTATTCTTCCAGATGTTTGGTCTTGTCACCAATTTTGTAATAGGTTCCCCCTTAGTTCTACTAGTTTAGGGTGCCTTGGTTACCCAATATTGATGTTAGGTTGTCACATTTTGTAATAGGTTCCCCTAATTATAGTTGTAATTCCCATACAAAATGGTCCAAGTTTTTGACTGAATATTCTCATGTGTGTCCTATTCCAAACATAATTTAAATAATTTTATTTGGATAATCCCATTCAAAATGTAGACATAATTTAAGATGATGTATTTCTTACAACTCTTCAATGACTGGAAAAGCAGCTGACACACATGAGAATATTCAGTCAAAATATTATTTGACTAACTTAATTTGGATATTCCAATCAAAACTATAGCTAATTTAAGCTGATGTATTGTTTATAACATTTCTAGATAAGTAGCTGGCGTTGTACTACTAGTAAATCTCCAATTTCTATGTCAATTCATACAAAATTTTCACTAGCAACACTCTAAAATGTCTTCCTAATCACACTTAATTTGGATAAATGAAACTGAAGTTGTACATAATATATAGAGACCTATAACTATTGACCATTCTTAGAAGTCAAACTTGTATGGATTGTAGTTTGAAGAATTTCATACCAAATACTGTGAAATTTTATCTTTTGGTAGCCTCAAGTGTATTATTTCCATAGTATCAGATATCACAGAATTTTGTTCAGTCAATCAAAATTTATTTGCAATTTATGTGAACTTACTATTTTTTACCATTCTTTAAAACTATATTAGAACCTAACTTGTACTATAGATAAGAGTGATGAAGAGTTACTCTATGAATTAGGAAAATATCTCCCAATAACGTTAATTTATTTGTCTGAGAATTAAAATAATCTCTTATATACTACAGTTTCTCACTAATTCACCACTAGGGCCTTGGATCAGAAGTGAGGTCAACGGAATATTATGCCATCCATCAGGTTTCCATTCCCTCTATAGTTTGCCTCGTTTGCCTCACCTGAATGTGATGGAAAAAAAGGGATGAGATGGGTGCAAGTCTTTGGGTGATTTTTCCAAATAGATAGCCTTTAGTATTACCATTGGATCTGGGTGATTTTGTGAAATAGATACCCTTTAGTCCAACCATTGGATCTAGATCTGAAGAATGTCTTCATTGCATGTATTTCAAAGAAACTTCCAAAATACTTTTTTTTCTCTTATTTCTCTTATGAGATCAACTCCTAACTGATGTTCCATTTACTGATACAAGTGATCCTTGATTTTGACCTTGTGGATGACACAATTATCAAAATTTTAGTTTGATATGGTAAGTTGATTTTAGATGATGCATATACCCAATTTGGTAAAATTAATGGAATTGGTTGATAGGCTATAGCCTATATATCGTATGCTAGTTTCAACTCCTAGGAGTGTATACATTCATTAAGGATTTTTGGCTGCATCTATTGGACATTCTGCTTTAATTTTCTAGTTTGATCCTTTGAGGTGGTCATCAAGAAAAAAAAAATTCATATCTTTTATCTTTATCCTGGTTCAAAATCACTATTCAGTGGAACCAAAGAGTCAAATTATTCACAGAATCAATGAACAGTATGAGAAATGGCCCCACATATCTCTCTCTATATATATACCTTTTCCCATCAACATGACTTTGCATCATGACCTATTGTTATGCCTAACTGCTGATATCATGCATTTGTAATTTATTGAGATAATCTTTCAACCAGACATACTGCACACGGTGTGGTCTTATTGTTGGGAAGTAAAGTGAGCTGACTTGTTATGTTTCTTGATTACAAGACAAATACAATGTTATCCTCCGATCTGTTGGCCTGCTCTTTTGATGTGGTTTGACAAAATTATGATAAAAGTAATAGATAGCATCTCACATTTTTTATTTGGGATGGGAAATGGTTGGAGTAGAAATGAAATATACAGGTTGATGCTTCTTTTGTGGTTATGATTCTGAAACATTTACAAATCACTCAGCTTCCTTTCCTCCTTCCATTTCAGTACTTGAATGCTTAGGTATTATGCTTTGTCAAACTTGTGCGCTTAGCTTATGGCAAGTGTAAGGCATTCCTGCATTTCCTTCTAATAAAATGCTAAGCTCGAAACTAAAAAACCTATCAGTTTTCATTTACAATTGGAGATATATTTGATAGATGCAGAAAACTGTTAATTGCCTTGGAAGTTCATTTTTAAGTGGTATAATCGATCTGCACATCAACCCTATTCTTTTAGGCCCTAGACAAAGTTGAACTTATTTTATGGAAGGTGTTATCAACCTTTTTCTACTTGTCCATATGCAAACTATTAAAATCCAAAGATAAACCATGATAAGATCTGGATGTGTATTCATTTAAGTAGGAGCAAGTTTGTCACTTTAACGGTCACTTGCATAGAAACTCTCCATTTATGTGTTTCTTGGTTTTTCCTTTTTAATTTCAAATTTTATATGCCTAACTATTGTTTGCTGACATGTTTTATCTTTAGTTATACTAGTTTAGGGTGCCTTGGTTACCCAATCTTTATGTTAGGTTGTCATTTTGAAGTATTTCCGATTTTTTGTGCTCTGTGCATGCTGCTCCAAGAGTCACAAGTTCTCCTAGCAGAATTTTATTTTTCTCTTATGAGCACTATTCTATTATACCCATATTGAAATTGCCTAATTCGGTGCATAACAACTACAGAAATTGACAATCTCTATTGAGTTTTTTAGACCTATGTTTTTCTGCGTATGTGTGCCTGGCCATGGAATAAACATGGAAATCTTATGTGGGTGTAAATATGTTGGAGCTCTTATTGACGACAGATTCTTTGCCTCCTAGTCCTATACTTTTCATGACTTATAAAAACCATGGTTTGGATCAATTTTTATTATCTTCCTTGAAATTTTGTCCCAACCTGGTGAGGATAGTAGGGAGAAGTGAGGAACCTGACTTGATTCCCCACAATTTTTCTTCTAAAATTGGAAGAATGAACCAACATCGCTCGGATTTTATTGAATGTACACTTAAGTTGGAACATGTGCAAGCAGAAATGGAAATAGCTCTGCAACATCTACGTGAGAGCAACTTTTTGAATGCAGAGTTCTTAATGGATTCATGCTCGAAAAGCAGGTGAGGCAATTGAATGAATATGAATATTCTGAGTTATTTCCCTCATGTGCAACAACATTATACAAACCCCAAGAGAGGTATTTCGTTTACTTTCCTTTTCCCATTTGCATTTTATTTTTTCAAAAATCAATTTAGATTTCTCATCTCCAATTCACAGTTCCTGCAATTGTTTCGTCTGCTCTTTATTTAGGTTTCTGAGTTCTATGCATTAGGTTTGTTTCTATTGAATTCTAAGCGTGTAAATGGCTTCATATGCTTCTTATTATGGCGGAGGATTCCCTAACCAGCGTTTCAGTCAGTCTTCGTGGGATTACAATGCTTTGAAGAACATGAAAAAGATCATCCCTGTCATGCAGAGTCATCTGAAAAAGGTTTATTTGTCGCTTAGATGTGCCCTGGTAACAACAGCTATCGGGGTTTATTTACATCTTATGCTAAATATTGGCAGCCTCCTCACGGGGCTTGTTTGCATTGGTTGTGTAATCGGGCTCTTATCCGTCCCTTCTAACTAGAACAATGAGGTAAGTTCTTTAATTATTTGATCATGTAGGCCATTCTGTTGATTTTTTATTTTGAATAGAGATTAGGCAGAGTTCCAGCTCATTAGCAAAGCTCAAACAATAGAGCCCAAACCCCAATAGCGTCCAGGCTTCTTTTCATTATAAATTTGAAAATTATATAATGTACAAAGAACATTCTTTTTCAGAAAGCTAAATCCTATTGTATACTCACTCCATAATTCTAATCCTGTAGATTTGCATACTCACCACATTCCTGCAAAAAAGTCGGTTGAGTGGGGAGGAGAAATGTTTGTTTGGATAAGGTGGTCATATTATAATTCTGCTTTCAATAATGGTGCTACATTCCATTGGTCAAAACATTTTTCATTTTCGGTTGCAATAGTGTGTAAGCTTATCCTTTTATTTCTTAGCACACATAGTTCTCCGGCCTTATCCACATTTTAGTTCTTGGCACACACAGTTCTCCAACCTTAATCACAGCCAGCGTGTTAAGTGGTTGTTTGAGTTCGGGGTTAGGTTCATTATTTAGCTTTGCTTATCTTTCCCACATTTGCAATAATCTCTACTCTTTGTATTTTACTGGATTTTGGTACACCCATTCTGTACATTTAGATTGGATTGTGTTATTAAGCTTAGATTGGGGATTAGCGACACAGTTCTTTGGCCTTATCCACATTTTAGTTCTTGGCACACACAGTTCTCCAGCCTTATCCACAGCCAGCGTGTTAAGTGGTGGTTTGAAGTCCACGGTTAGGTTCATTATTTAGCTTTGCTTATCTTTCCCACATTTGCAATAATCTCTACTCTTTGTATTTTATTGGATTTTGGTACACCCATTATGTACATTTAGATTGGATTGTGTTATTAAGCTCAGATTGAGGATCAAAATTTTTTATTAGAGATCATGGCTACCACTATTGGAAGACTTATGGGTGCTCAGGGGAATTCGTTCTTGAGAAAGAAAAATGGAGAGAAGAAAAATTTGGCAGGCAGGAGGAATGTAACTGTGATGGCTTCTGTTGCTTTCCCTAGGATGAAATAGGAGCATGAGACTCTAAGATTAAGTCCTAGGGCTACAGAGGAAGATGTCAAGATTACCTACATACACCTAATTTTTTATACGGATTCTTTTATATTTTGTACCATTGCTTATTTTTATTAAAATGGAATACTTTTTGGTAGGCCCTGAGTTTGCATATGGAGTTTTTAGCCAATTATTTAGCAGAGTTGACACTCATGGAATGCAGTTTTGTCCAACACCTACCATCCTTTATAGTAGCTTCAACTGTATTTCTATCTCAATTGACTCTTTATTTTCTAACACATCCATGGGTATTGTCTACTCCCTGAAGTTTACTATTATACTATTTTGTGTTGGCTTTATGTGTGGGCATAAATTTGTATATTTTGTGTTATGCAGAATCCAACTTTGGCGCATTTTACAAGATACAAGGCATCACAACTTAAGGACTGTGTAATGGGAATCTATAATGTACAAATGAATCAAAAATCTAGTACATTGGTTGCAATAAGGGAAAAATATCAACAACACATGGTACGCTTTCATATATCTTGTTTGGGAATTTAATGGTTTTTTTAATCCAACCTTTGAAAGCTATGAGGATTACATGCACACATTTGGTTACTCTTATTAAAGTTTTATATATGTTTTATTGTTTGCCATGACAGTTCAAATGTGTAGCAAGCTTGCCTCCACCTCCTTCTATTACTGAAAGGTTCTTTGAAGACACTCCAAACTAAGCTATCCGTCATTGGTTGTGCACAAGCATTTTGCTGAAGCTTGTTTGGAAGCACAATCTCATGTAATAGTTGTAACTAAATCTGGAGTCTTTTATTTTTGGTTGGTTAATTTCCATTTAAATGTGTCAATTTTTTTAGGCCGTTGGTGCCCATAGTTTTGGTGCTCATATTTTAACTCAGCAACTTACTAGTCTACAAGGCAATGGGGTGCTTGCAGGTATTTGCATGTGTTAGTTTTGAGCACTCGAAGGGAGATGCCCATTTATAAAATTGTATCATATTTCTGGGAAATTATCTACATGGATACCAGATGATGAGACAATGTGACCATGGATTGATAATTAACATGATTTTGTACAGAGAATAGTCGTTAAGGTTTTTTTATTTTTTATTTTTGATATGTTTGTTTTGTGTAAATATTTATTAAAATTTTATTCCTCATTTTTTGGTTTAAATCCTTTTGGGGTTATTTGGATCTTATACTATTTCACAAATTTTAATTATTTTTTTCTTAAAAAATGTTGTTTACTTCTGCATCAATGAGGCCTTTCCTTACACCAACATATTATTTTTTTGATGAAAAATTACAAATTTTTCTCTATGGACCACTGAAAAATTATATCAGTGACTTTTATGTTGTGGAAATAATCCCCGATTTGAATTTGTATCACTAATATTGTGTATCTTGGTTTATGATGCCTCAAACTTGAGCGATCTTAATCATCATGAGCTTCATTTTGTGGCAACCAATATCAATTTGATTTCTAGAGGTTTGAGAGGGATTGACAACCATTTCTATATCCTTCTACTCAAATAGGTCAATGAGCCTCACTAATGCGAACTTAAGTAATGTTTTCTCAACAAACTATCAAGGCCATTTTTCTCTTATTCATAGCACAACATAATTCATGCCTCTTCCTTTCAGCGTTCCCTTGCACCTCCTAGTTCAATTGCTAGTTATAAGTTTTAAATAAACTATAGGTAGTCTAACTTTGGTTGAAATTTTAAGATTTTTTCCTCTATACTACTATTTCCTATGTTACTGCTTTACAACGTTTCCTTTGCAACATATGGTGCAATTGCTAGTTTTATTAAGTTAAAAATAAGGGCTTGCATGATTATATATTTTACAAGGATTATGCCATTATGTGTTGAACATTTTTTAAAAATCAATGCCTATTATACAATTTCAAGAAATGTCATAACTCCTCACATAATTCTTTAAAGCTTGCTAGCTCATTGGAAGAACACTTGTCATGCAAGAGGTTGGTGGTTTGATTCCATTGTACCCTAACATGAATTATTCAATGATATTGTTGATTTTTTAATTAAATTTTTTATATTCATTTATTTTAATGGTGAGATATTTTTCTGGATTCATTGTTTTATATTGTCTCTACAAAGACAATAGATAAGATTAAATACATTTTCTCCATAAAGAGAATATGTCTTTAATTCCAACTATTGTCTTTGGAGAGACAAAAATGAAATTGTCTCAAGTTTAGATAATTTACCCAGAAATTGTCTTAAAACCCCCCTTTGTGTTGAGAGTTTTCCAACCACCTAATGAAGTTTGTAGTGGACCACACACATCACTCTGAACTAGTTGCAGTAGCCTGTTTGCGCGCCATGTACTTGTTGGAAAACTCTCTCGACTCTGTTTGCCATAAATGCAGGCTTCACATTTAGCATTTTCTTTATTGAAAGTTGGAAGTCCTTTAACCATCCCTTGTTTCTGCAATTGAGAAAGACTATCAAAATTCAAATGTCCATATCTCACATGCCATAATCTTATAGGTTAATTTCCTGTAGTAACTGTCCCTGCAAAATCAGAATGCCTTGGAATAATTTTTCCTTTCATCCTTAACAGTTTTCCATATTCATATCCTATCATTACTGTTTGGAAGTTCTGTTTGACTGAACTAATCTTAACTTAGCCATCTTCCATAATTATTTGATGCCCAGCTTGTCGAATCATGACCAAGGACAACAAATTTTTCTTAAAGGTGGGTACATACCACACATTGGAAATCAATTTTCTCCAATGTCAGGGAGAAAAAATTTGACTGCACCTTTTCCATAAGGTGTATGTTTGGTATCATCTGCTAGAAAGATGGAATTAAGATGGCACTCTTGAAAATTCCAAAAGAAATCTTGTCTACAGGTCATGTGCTGAGTTGCTCCTGAACCCAAAATCCAAGCATCTTCATAATCAATCTTAACATAAGAGGAAAGTTGGATTGCCGGTGAAGAAGTGAAGACATATTCTGAGTCACTATCATCTTGATATTGATCATTTGCAAACTGTGCTGAAGGTTGTTGAAACTTAGAAATTTTATTGATAGATGTGTGACAATCTGAAGCATAGTGACCAACTCTGTTACATCGCCTGCAAACAATTTGACTTAAATCAGTGCCTCTTCCTTGAGACTATCCTCTTCCTTGAGACTGTACTTGACCTCTGCTTTGTCCTTTGTTTTGAGATTGTCCTCTCTCTGGATTCTATCCCGTGCCTTGCTGAGATCGTCTGTTTTGATTGTTGCCTCTGCCTTGAGAATTGTTTCTGCCTGAATTGGAGCCTCTGTTGGAGTTTTTTCCTCTGTGTTGACTGCGACCATGACCTTGCACTGCTTGATTTTGATTAAAATTACCTTTGCCTTCGTTTTTGGAATTGTCAGTTGAGGAGTTGCTAGTACTGGCTTCTGTGAGAAAAACATCTTCACCAACATTCTTTTTCTTTCTAAAAGTTTTATCATGTTGAGTCAACATTTCGCAGAGCTCATCAAACTTTAGCTTTTCTAACTTTCCAGTGAGCTGTAGAGTTTCTAAAAAATGTGTGTAGGAAGAAGGAAGCCCAACAATTAAAATTGTGACCATAAAACTATCATCAACTGCTTGAAAACCAGCATTAACAATTTCCTGCTTAATATTCTTAAGTCTGGAGATGTATTCAAGAATATCTCCTTCTTCAGTCAATTTTTGATGCAACAATTTTAATTGTAGGTCAACTCTTTTTGATTGAGGTTGAGTATCAAACAACTCTTTAAAAGTTCTCAAAGCAGACCATGCATCTTTAGCATTTTCGATATGGACATACATTTCATCATTGACAGAGGATTTAATGAGAGCTAATGCTTTGGCATTTTTAACTTCCCATTTTGCTAGCATAGCTGCATCTGTAGGTTTATTTGGCTTTACATCTCCATCACAAATATCATGCCATATTTCATTATAAACAAGAGTGCTTTCGATGAGGCATTGCCATGTTTTGTAAGATTTTGAGCCTTCAAGTTTGTCAAAATCAGAAAAGAAATTAATCAACTTAGACATTGTAGTGTTTAAAACATCACATCATGAATCAAGCTCCAAAAAATATCAAGATGCACAACACAACAGCAACACACGATGCAAAAAAAAAACGAACTATCGGGGCTTGGCCTTGACCCTCAAATAGTCGTCAAAACAAGAGAAAATTGACTAAGCTTTGAACTTGGCTCTAGTCAATTTCTCAAATATTTACAAGGAAACTTTCAAAATTTGACTTTTACAATAGTGCTCCTGCATAAGCTGGTAAAAAAAATACCCCCCCTCAAAGTAAAATTACTTTGAGTCACACTATCACTTCATAAACAAATTACAAAGCACAAATCTCCTTATCTCCTTATTACTCCAAAAAAAAACTATTACAATATTCTTCAAAAAAAATCTACTTATTCCTCCAAATACAAAGTCCACCTTATAGCTCCAATTATGTTTCAATTACAAATCACAATTAAAAAAACTCCAATTACAATGTGAACAATTGACTTCAATGAAACATTGCAAAAACTAAATGTTTTTGGTAAAAAAAAATATTGAATGTTTTTTTTGTGGATCTTGGCCGTAGCTTACCAAGTTTCCACCAATCGAAATGACAACTGCAGGCTCATCAGCGAAGGCAAATAATGCTCTATAAAGGTGGGTTCAGAATCGATGCCAATTAAATGCTGGTTCGATGCCAATCGATGCCTCTTAATGCTAAATCTTAATGCTGAATCGATGTTGGTTCTTAATGCTGGAAGCAGAATCGATGGTAAATGTTCTTTGGACAAACCTCTACAGAAGCCTTCAGAAACATGCAAAACGATGGCTCAATGCTGGTTGTATGGCTTTTTCACGGCTGGTTCATACGCTTGGAATGCTGGCTTCAACACTTTCAATAGAAGTGAAAATTACAATGCTTTCAACAGAAGTGTTTTCAACACTGGTTTCAATGCTTCCAAGTGCAGAAGTGTAGATTACATTTACATAACGTTGGTTTTTACTTCAATTAAACGGCAAAACAGATGTGCATTGGTCAGTGTTCAAACGCTTCTTCGATTATGGTCAGCATTTCAAACGTTGTTTTTAATGCTGCAAGTTCGGTTTGGTACCGAATATAAGACATATAATAAAGAACACCAAACCCATGAGCCTAAACCTAAAGGCCATTGCCAAATGCACTTGTCTAATTTTAACTTCACTGCATCGCTAGACTGTTATCTCTCACTCTCTCAGAGCTGAGATCATTCAATGATTGGATGTATTGGAAACCATAAAAAGGTCCGTTATTTAGAGTTTGCAAAATCCATATTTGGAAATCATGTCAAGGAAACAGAGTTCGAATAAGTTGCCAAACCAAAGCATATTTGCAGTCCTCAGTTCATAGTGGAGGGACAGTCGTCGACAATTTTACAAACTCTATCACACTACCCATGTTGATCGCTAGTCCCCCTTTTTTTTTTAAAGTGCAGAAGTCGATGTTCATTATGCAGCGCTTTAAAAATTAAATTATACAGCGCTTTCCCTTAAATTATATAGTGCTCTCTTTTTCTTTTTGTTCACTCAAGCAATTTGAAATAGAAACGCATCTACTCTTTAAAAAAAAAAATGATTTTAGAATTTGCAAATCTAAAATCAATAATTTTTTTTTTCAAATTTCATACCAATCTTTTGCTGATCACTTCAACGGAGTTGAGTTTTCCACGACCTGGTAGAGCTGGAATCTCCTCCTCACAGCATTACCGTGGCTCTGATACCACATAAAAGTGCAAAAGTGTCCTCAGACACACAACTTTATTGATCAAGCAAAAGGATTACATAGCAAATTACAGGAGTTTACACACGTAAACTCACTCTCACATTCTCTCATTACACATTACAATGAAAATAGGAAACTAACCTATTTATAAGCTCTATGCTCTAACTTAATCTAGTTATGGATCACTTGGAAAATAAACAAGTGTCCATTTACAATAAATGAGCTTCTAACCAAACTACTAACTTTACTCCTAACTTAGAGCCTAGGAAACGACTCTTTTCTAGAGTCCTATTTTAAATAACAAATTTCTATTTCTAAGTATCTCACAAATTTATTAAATATTCTAGAATAATTATTAATTTAATATCTTAAATTAATAATTATTTTATTCAAACTTTATATCCTATGATAAATTTTATTTTGGATCATCTAACAAGTGCAACTATTGTCTCTAGAGAGACAAAAATGAAATTGTCTCTGGAGAGACAAAAATGATTCTGTTATATATTGTCTTTATAGAGACAATATTTTAAGACGAATTATTTTTAAGACAATTTAATTTGAGACACCCGCTTAAAGACAATATTTAAGACAATACACAAGTTTTCTTTTGTCTCAAATTAAGACAATTTACCCAAAAATCATCTTAAATATTGTCTTAAAACCCCCCTTTATGTTGTAGTGCATGTTCACGTAGTCACCAAGTCGGATAAGTGCACAGGTCAATAGGCCCACGCAGGTACATGAATTTAATACACCACGCAGCTTGTGGGAATATCCACTCCACAACATCGTTGCTCCAGTTCGGCACTCATAGCAGCGTCTTCGCACTCACACGACCAGATCGACTTCAACTATTTGACCGCACTAGCAGGTGATTTGGAGGCCGAGTCTGCACTTCCAAGGCACATTGATCTGAATCGATCAATTAACACATAAATGAAGGCCAAACCCACATTGATCCCTGAGAAAAATTCATTTTACCAGCGCCTTAATGCTACCAAAAACCTACGCTGCTCCAATGTGCACGAGCCCCCCCCGCCCCCACTAAAAAAAAAAAAAAAAAAAAAAAAAATAAAAAAATCCTCTCTCTTGCCACCAAGGCTCTTCGATTCTGCCACCGAGGCACTCTAATGAGTAAGGCCAATAATTCAGCCACTAAAGGATTCACCAGCCACCAAAGCATTCACTAGCCACTAAGGCTCATTATCTATGATACCAAGTTAAAAATATAAAAGGATGAAACTTATATATTGAAAATTAGTAGCTCACAAGTAAGCAAGTTGTATTTGGAGACTGCCCAAGCAGAAAAACCTCTATACATTAATCACTATAATCTCAAATATATAATTTTACATTAAAATATGTAAATTAGAACTGACACCTAGAAAATAAGAACTAACCCTAATCTAAAACACATGTTATAACAGTAAAACAATCTCACTCTCCATTTATTTCACACTACAAACTGTTCAAACCCAAAAAATATAGGCTGCTCAAATCACCTTGAGGATTTTGATGTGATATATACCTCTTCCTAACCAGAGGTGACCCTTGTAGGGCACCTACAGCATAGGAAAGAATCAATCCGACTATAAAATTATTGAGATACCGAACTTAGAATTGAACATACGAGCATGGAATGAAATAATAGTTACCTTATCTAAATCCTGAGTCTAGTTCCTTGCATACCAAAGGGGACATGACAGATTTCCCGAAAATAGAAATGCGCAGCCAATCATAATCCATTGTGTTCACACGAACGAGAATGCAAAGGTGATGAACTAGGTTCGAGTCGTTGGACCCTACAGAACGAGGGTTTCACCATGGTCACTATTTGAGTCACTGAAGAAGGAAAATAGATGATGGATGCAAGAGTTAAATGCGAACACGTCCAAGGAAACTTGATGGAGGTAAGGAATGTCTCGGAGGCAATAACGATGTTACAAACTATATACCAAAATTGAATTCTTGGTAATGAATGATCCAAATGGTAGTGAAGACGGGTAGGTAGGTAGACAATGCAAGGGTTTTGAATAGACTGATGTGAACAAACATAAGTCATCATCCTTCAGGCGTTTCCCCGAGCATGCGGTGGCGGGATGACGACTGAAAAATAATTATACACAACAAAATCAAACTAAACTTTATAAATTAAAAAAATAAAAATAAAAAAATTCTAGTACGGTCCAAACCCTAATTTCAATCGATCACTATATGTCACGTATAGTGACAGAATAAAACTACCAAAATATTAAATAAAATGAAACGCTAAATCAGACTTGAAATGCCATGCTTCTAAAATTGTGGGGAGAAATGAAATGGTCACCGGTGGTTCTTGCTGCATTTCACTTAAAACCAATGTTTCATCATATCTCCGAAAAATTAGACAGGTCCCACATTCAACCTTCCACATTTATTCAACCTATGCAGACCTTCCACACAGGGTCAACCTCAGCTTTCATAAAATGCAACAAAAGTCGAGTCAATTGTGCCCACTTTATACTGTTGGCGTGGAATTAACTTAATAGAGCGTTATGGTTTCAAATTTTGAATTTAAATTCACACCATTTTCGTTCACAACGTGAACGTTGCCTTGAACAAAACTTTATGGATGTGTATCTGACTTTTGAATAAACAAGGCACGTCGAGCTAAATAATCTGACAAGGATGATTAATCCCGTTAAATGTCTTTGTGGGTTATCCTCAAGAGGCCTCAATTCAACATATGTTGCAAACGCATCAACCGTTGAAAGAACGAAATATATCTATCGTGCATAGGTATTAACAAAGTCACAAATCTCTTACCAGCCTCTTATAAGTGTGTCACGAGTGTCTTACAGGGATTATTAAAAAATACAACAAACAAACTTTCCAACAAAAATTTTAGAGACAACAAATTCAAAACATGCGATAAATAAAAAATACAACAAACAAACTTTCCAACAAAAATTTTAGAGACAACAAATTCAAAACATGCGATAAATAAGTCAAGATATAAATCATGTAGAGGTAACAAGAAAATCACAATCAAATTGTTCGTATGTTTCCAATAAAGGGAGAAATTTCCTTGGGGTAAGGTTTCTAGGTTTCTACTCTATAGTCTTAGAAGGGAGTCACATCTTCTAAATCTTAAAACGATATTTAAACACATAATGCACGCTTTTTGAAGACCTTGTACCTTATTTTATGCACGATAATTGAAGACCTTATGGAAGACCTGGTAACAAGTCTAAGATGTAAACGTATAATGCATGCTTTTTGATGACCTGATACATTATTTTATGCAGGATAATTGAAGACCTTATGGTAGACGGGGTAGCAAGTCTAGTGTAACTTACCGAGGTTTTATTTTCAATGATATGCTTTGGGTATTTTTTTAATTTGAAAAAGATTTATTAGAATTATAAATTTGAGTGGTTTAATTTACACAATTTAATTTTATATTTTTAAGAGTAAGATTATTTATGTATTTAAAATCACATTTTAAATAATAATAAAAATTATTTCTCAAAAAATAATATTACTAAATTTCAATTAAAAAAACACGATATTTTTTAATTAGATTGCACCTTAGTAACATAATAAAGAAATCAATAAAAACTACATAGTATGTTCGATAGTAGTAGTCCTTAGCCCAATTTCTCAAGGATCTAACTAAGGATGCTCGACCATACCCTTAGTCATACTATCCAATTACTCAAGTTCTAGGGAGCAATATTCTCAAGTTTTTTAATTGATGTCATTATAATAGTTAGATGGTTGATCAACTTATCTAAAGCTAGATTTAGTAAACCTATAGGACTTCCCATCTACTCGAGGGTATGTGGAAGTGAAATCCCATATACATGTACCGTCTGATACAATAATACTTAAAGGATACCAACAAGAATTACAAGGGCTTCCATCTAGGTAAAACCTCTTGTATTTCATGTACGTATTCTTCTCCTGCCATAGTTTTAGACGCTAAATGACAATTTTCTATGTTACTTATAAATTCTTGAACACATCTATAGATTGAAAAAGAAATTTCGCTAAAACAATGTGCTTACGAAAGTTCTCTAATAACACTTTTGGTGTTCTTTTTTAATAATTTGAAATATATGGAAAAATGACAAATATTACCCAAATTTTCTATATAAAAGACATATTGCAACCAAAGAGACGAATAAAGAACCTAGATAGCACTAGAATTTATACCTTTATTATTGGAAGTAATGTTCACTTGCCTCCTCAAGGAAAACCTCTAATTGGTAGAATTACAAATAACTTCACACGACATATTTTACATTACTTCTACATGTTTATGTAATACTTTCTATTTCCTAAGAACATTCTACGAGGTGGATGTTTCTAGTAAGTCTTCTTACATATATTGCTTTCAGTACTACATGGGCCTTATTCATTAGATATGGAATCCATACATAGAAATAATGAGAAACATATCTATCTACTTAGGAGGCTAGAGAGGTTAGGGCCCTAACAAGATTGAAACCATAATACTTCATTTGGCATATGATTCTTATTTATATAGAGACTAATTTGCATTAAAGACCATTTTCTAAACTATCATATTTGACAACGCATCATAGAAACTAGGCATTAAAACAATCATGTATTTTTTTATCGACTATTCCATCTAGCTTTTCTAGCTCATGTGAATGATGAGTCCCCATTCCCTTCTCCATTCATGATTAGTATCTCCTGCAAACAATGGGTAAATATTAAGCTTCGTCCCTCCCAATACTAGATAATTCTTATGCGCATCTCGAAAAAATAAAAAAGCTACCAAATATATAGGAACTAAACAAATATTAGAGGAAAATTATGTGAAACCTAAAGCGTTTGGACAAGAATTTAACTATTCATAAAGCTTTGAAGAAAAGAGAAAAAAACTATAATATTTATTTGTAAAATTCAAAAAATCACATTGTTCTTTCGTATCTAATCGAAAAGTGGATGTGGTTTGATCCAATGACTCATTCTAGAAGAATAAATAGTCGCTATGCGGGTAAATATGTTATCTATATTTTTTTCTTATTATAGATAGAAGGCATAAGATCACCTTAGAAGAGGAATTGAGTGAAAAAATTTAGTGTGCAATCTACCAAATGTCAAGTTGTCAAGAATTTTAATAATGAGAGTTTAGGTGTTTCTCCTAAACTCTAATGCAATGGTTAAAAATAATTTCAAGATAAACCTTGCAAATTTGGTATCAGGGTTTTCTTTTTCCCTAAATGTTTGTTACATAATGGTCTTTATTAAAATTTCTAAGAAACTTTTTTAGTCATATGCAAAACAAAATGAAAATGACCTGGAAACTAAAGCTTTGACATCTTTTGTTGGGAATAATAATCAATAGCATGTATACTCAAAATTATTTCAAACATATATGAAGCAAGGAATACTAGAACCTTATACTCAAGATACTCTTGAAGGGAAAAATCCATTCAATCAAACCATTCCATGTGTCATTCATAATAGAGCTGGTCCTTCTATAAAACTTTGGGTGACCATAGTGATATAAAAACAAGATGTCTAAAATTAGAAGACCTTAATCATATCACAACATTATGTCAAAATAAAAGATTTAGTTCAATTATATTCATAACTATTTCCAATAATATCTCCTTGAATTATTCAACCTTATTCTATGAAATTTAAATTATTACATTGTCCTTGTCATAAATTTAATACATATACATCTATGTATAATTTATAATATTAACATATTATAATGTTTTTATTATATATCACTAATAAAAAAACAACCCTTCATATTATATATAATATATAAACATGAACATAAATAAAATAATTAAAATTTCTAAAAAATATTCTTAAATATAAACCTACAATATTTCTTAGTGAAAATATAAATTTTAAATATAATTACTATTAAATATTAAGCCTAAGGAAACCATATTTTATTAGTCCCTTCCCTTAGGCTACAAATACTATACTTCTTTATTTTTGATAGTGAATTAGTGAGGCACGGAAAATGAAGATATAGCATTGTTTTAAAACAAAGTTCATCCAAATCATTCACTACATTTCACATTTTATCCTATGTTTGAGTTCGAGATCTTTTTTGGCCTCTAGGCAGGGTGGTAGATATTAGGTTATAAGTTACATTTCATTAAAAAAAATTGATAATAAGCTAATGTTAGCAAATGCTAGTATTAATTTTGTAACATTAAATATTAAAATGTTTTCATGAGACCATTTCAAAAATTCTAGCGTTGCTCTGTAAGGTATTAATATTTCGACCACCCTGTGAGTTTTATTATGTTTGGATTTCATCGTTTTACACCGGAAAGCACATCTTCACATCCTCATTTTTATCATGGGAAGGTTCCTTCAATATAGATTTCCTTTGTTCTTCCTCCTAGCCTTGAACTATGAACTCATGACACGGATAGGATGAGAACCATATCTTCCCACATGTTTCTAACCTTCTTTTTTTCATTTTCTACTTACTTGAAACAAAATATAGGAATGATGATCAGGAACAAAGGACTAAAGGTCAAGACGAATTGTTTCGTCTATGTGGTCTAAGTGTGTGTGGCTCAGGAATGGACGGCCTATACTAAAACAATCTAAGTGTGTGTGGCTTAGAAATGGAACGCCTATTATAACACCCCTAATATTCATGATGTCATAAAATATACATTAATATTTAGGCTTGTGAGAAAAATGTATTTGACTAATAGGCGGGTGAGCTAAAATGACATTATGTGGCCTATGTGCCCATGTAAAGTGTAAACCACACTTATTGGAAATATGCCCAGATTTATATGCCTTTAAATGCTGCAAGGCCTCAAATCTTGAAAGTGTAATTAAATTCTAACTAAATTTTATTTTTTAATAAAATAAGACTCACTATTGGAGCCCCACACCACAAAAGAGTATGGAGGGCACAACTCTAGAGAAGAAAAGAAAAAAATAGTTGGTTTTTCACTTAATGGTCCGCTCTATGACTCACACAACTTCAATTAAGTTCCACATAGGAAGTTGGGGCCATGCATATAAAAAGGAGTGTAGGTTCTAGTTAGGGGGAGATTTTTTCAATTAATCCTTCAAGGGGTTACTGATTAGTCAGTGGATAATGGGGTGGACTCTAAGACTGAATTATGGCTAGTGAGCCCTAGGGTTGGACGCCAGACTATTCGAGGTGAGGTTATTAAGTTAACTATGTTGTATGGATGCATCAAGTTATTATTTGAGTCCCTAGGCTAGCTCTGGTGAGCATGGTGCTTCGATGGTGTGTTGGCTCTATTATGGCCTAGTGCCATGGAGTTATGATGAGAACTCAGTGTTGGTTTATTAGCCGCGAGGGGGGATGGATGGAGCCTTGGAGTAGCTGTATGTTGCGTTGGCACCTTGGCAATCATCTTGGAGGGTTCTTCAAGCCTTGGAGCAACATGGATTTTCTATACCTTGGACCTTGTCCCGGTTTTTTCATCAATTTTGTGATTGTTTCCTTTAAGGTTGTTGTCCTATCCCGATGGTGTCTTGATGGTTGAGATTATGAACCACCATGTTTATGGTTGGGGTTAATGTTGAGGTCTCATAGCTCGTCAACTCTTATTTCTCATATAAGTATTTTGGCTTCTTTTTGTTAGAATTTATTCTTATGTGTTGTGTTATTATTGGAACCCTAATTATTGTTCAACGCCATGATTAAGTATTTTGTTGCGCCATGTATTTGTATGTTCTGTTAGTGTCAGTATTTACATACATCCACCAAGGATCAAAACACATTTTTCATGTTCATATTATGTGTCCCACTCTAAATAATTTTCAATCATTCCATTAGGTCATGATATAAAATTGTTCCACTGGTGGTTGTCCTTGTCAAGTGTCCCATTTTCCTTCACAAGTATATGCCTGCTGACCCTCTTCCATGCCCTCATCATGCTGAAAAAATGTCTTCTCTCATTCCAATTCTAATCAAAGTCACTTATAGAACATGTTTCTTTCATTTCTCATAGGGTCACTAGGGTTTCATTAGGTCAAATCATTGCATTGTCTCATTTTCAATAAAGGGCAGCAGAAGGTGTGAAGGTGACCCAGAAAAAATTCATAATTTTCTTCAACCACTTCAAATGTAATAATTATTCAGTCTCCCAAAGTCTTCCAACTCATAAATCCACATGGTAGCACATCAAGTGTCAAAGGGAGTTGTCTTTTCCCAAGGATGCCCAAGTCATCATTCTTCACAAGCACTAAGCCCTAATTTCCTCTCACACTGAGCTAGGGTTTTCTATGAAAAAGAGGCATATGATTAGAGGATACATAAGGTAGGTCATATCGATAAGTATGAGGCCATTACAACTCATAAACATCATGTCTCCATCTTCTTTTAAGAAATCATTCCAAGGGTCAAGTCATTTTCCACTCTTAGGGCTGGGTTTTCTTCAAACTATGTGTCTGACCAAAAAATGAAGAATTTAACGAAAGTGAGAGAGGTTTTTGTCCATCACAGGTAAAGGAAGAAAAAACTCCTTCATAGTTTACATAGGTGTTATGATTTTAGAGAAATGTAAAAACTAGAGGTGCCACAGGAGAGTTGTTGCACTTCTGGCATGACCTTGGAAAAATAAAGTTTTCTATAGCTGGAGTGTCAAAATGACTTTTGTGATGAGTCAAATGATAACTAGATAGAGAGATATTTCCAATGATCTATCATGAGCTCAATTTAGAGTTGAGGAAGCCCTCCAAAAGGTTCCTGCACCAGCACTCTGCATTTCTTCTCCCTCATTCAACACTTTTTGAACAGTCTTGGGGAAATCAACTTTTGATAGGTCAAATCAACTCCAATGAAAAAAAATAGTACATTTGGAAATTAGACAGAGTACTCTTTCCAACGAGCTATCATGGGCCCAATTTGGACACTGGGAAGGCCTCCAAATGTATTTTTCAACAAGGTGTTGCACTAGTGTTGCGTATTTGTCACGAACGCTGTGCGTTTGACTGATTTTGCCAAGGGTGCAGTGCCTTGGGCACTGTGCTATTTTTTGGGGAATATAAATGAAAAATGGCCACCACCATCATGTTCAAAAATATGAATACATCAACCCTAGCAAGTTTCAGAAATTTTGGAGGAGAACTAGTCCCGCAAAAGTGCAAAAAACCGCCAAATTTTCATGTTTTTGCCTCCTTTTTAACCTAGGCATTGCACGTTTACCTGTCTTGGGAGATTCACTTTTTGACAGGGAAAATGAGCACCATTTTGGAAACTTGAGGCATATTTGGAAACTAGACAAAGATAGCTTTCCAATGTGCTATCTTGGAGCTGATTTGGACACCGGGAAGGCCTCCAAAAGTTGCATGCAAAAGAGGTTATTTTTGTTGTTAGGGTGCTTGCGCGTTTTCCAGGAAAATTACATTTTCACCATATTCAGCAAATTTTGAATTTTCACTCCAGTTCGACTTTTTACTTGGGAAAATGAAGAAATTACTGATGTAAATGGTCATGGTGAATGTAAATGTCATGTTTTGACTTTCACCTAAGGTAGATACATTAGGCGAGTCCTCTAGAGGTCAAATGAATTAGTTTCCTCTCTTTTAGAGACAAATTGTTGGGTCTTCCTAGTCTTCAATTTCTTGTTTGGGAGTAGGTGAAACCGATTCCTATCTCATGGATTCGAATTCTTGAGACTAGGGAGAGTGTTTTTTAGGTCTATTTGATGTATTTTCTCAGTCATTGTAATGGTTGGACTCACTTGGAGCTTTGGCATATCAAGGACACACTTTTGTATCAGTTTGGCCTGGACATTAATGATAAATTTGCAGTTATTTCTTTTGGATCCATGTGGTATGAATTGTTTGACATAGTTTCTTCTTTGTGATCATTTGTATGAATGTATTGTAAGCTCATAAACCATTTTCATGTCTATGAAATGATTAATTTCAAGTTGAAAAGAAAAATTCATGTTTTCATGCTCTATTTTGGGGAATTTTGCATCATTTGTTTATTTTCTTCAATTTAGGGAGAATTCATGTCATATGCTCTTCCTAAATCCTCACCAGTCTATTCACCTCACCATAATAATCCTTTAAATGTCAAACTTTCTACCTACCTTGCCCCTTAGAACACCCTGCAGATTTTGACCTAATTTCCTTTCCCTAGCTATTTAACTCCTCCTGATCCTGCGAAACCCTATACAATAAAAATCAAAACCCTGAGCTACTATACCTAACCTAAAATCTTCTTTCCTTATTCATTTTGACTGTGTTCTATATGGAGAGATCCCTCTCATGGCCTAGTAGGGCTAGCTACTTGGCTAAGCATGGTTTGAGGTTACCTCAGAATTGCCTCTCTCAGCCTGAGGTTCAATCTGAGTGATATCAATTTTACAAAGGTCTTGGTCTTATTTTACAAAGGATTATCTGATTTTGCAAAGAATTGAATTGTTTTGTTTTAAAGACTTTTCTTGGAGGTACATTTAAAGGACATCCTTGTGACATTTCTTGGAGGTATGTGATACATTTTTTGGATGTTTTTTGGGCTTCATTTTTTTTGAAAGTATGGATTTTTTTTGAAGTATTTTTTAAAGTGACATTTTTTGAAGTATTTTTTAAAGTGGCATTTGGTCTGATTTTACAAAGGTCTTGGACTGATTTTGCAAAGAATTGTTTGGGGTTAAGGACTTTTCTTGGAGGTACATTCAAAGAACATTTTTGCAAAAGATTGTTTTGGGTTTAAGGACATTCCTTGAAGGTATGTGATACATTTTTTGGATGTCTTTTGGGCTTCATTTTTTTTGAAAGTATGGATTTGGGCCTCATTTTTTTTGAAAGTATGGATTTGGGCTTAATTTTGAAAGGACATTTTTTGGACATTTTTTGGAAGTATTTTTTAACATCATATTTATTGAAGTATTTTTTGAAGTGGCATTTTTTAAGAAGTTGGAATTAATTTTTAATGGACATTTTTTGGAGGTATTTTTTGAAGTGAAATTTTTTTAGAGTACATGTTTTATCATAGAGCTTGATGGAAAGACTTGCAATTCAAAAAAACCCGTGAATTTTTTCCACCAGGGACCATTTGTCAGTAATTGATTTTGCAGAAAACTACCCATTTGTTCCACAAAAATAAATTCAGAGTGAATACTATCATTCTAACCAAGTCTCCATGATCATCCATATTCTATATAGACATGCTGAACAAAATGTCGATCATATAGAAAGCACCAGTGAAAATCGACATGTTATTAAAGAATATCACTTTTATATCAATGATGATCGTACACTTGATACATATTTTGTACAACACTATTTTGGAAATATTTATGATTCCTTGAAAATTTGTGGAATAACATTCAATGAACATTGGATATGGTCAGATGGATGCACAAGTCAATTCAAATCTACACGATCATTCTTTTGGTTGTGTTGTCTTCATAAGAAAACCTGCATTAAACATTGTTGGAATTTTTTTGAGACTGCTCATGGAAAGGAGAACATGATGGTGCAAGGGCATGCATAAAACGAGCACTTCAAAGATATCAAATGAATCCCTCTACAAGATGACTTGTGGACGGTAAAGAAGTTGTTCAATGGTGCATTCCTGCTCTAAGCCATGAGACTAACTGATCAAGGGAAGTGCGAAGGTACATTCATTTTAATTTTTATTGGATATCTAATTTTAAACAATGTACATTTATCACAATTTGATTATATCTCTGATTGATTATCTTTGATTGTATTTTGATATCATATTTACATTCTTCTTTGAATTTTTCATATAAAGGTTTTTTTTTCATATTGGGATCGAAGAAGTAGATAGATCAATTGGAGATGACATTGAAACAATAAAAGGGACTCGAAAATTGCATTCAATTAAAAGAAAGTTGTCCACAAATGTGTTTGCATTGGATAAAAGAAAATATTATTGTTTTTTTCATGTTTGCATAGACAACACATAATCCAATGACGTTTGTGAAAAAAAAATGTATGTAAAAGATTGGAAACATACAGAGCTAAATACAAAGGGAAAAATGTCCATTGCAATGTTTGAAGAAATGCAATCAGAGGAGACTACAATATCATTCAATGGTGATTGATTTTATAATCTTGTTAGAGAAGGTAACATTTGAATTTCTTTCAAATGATAAATATCTAGAAATAAATTGGACTACATAAGTTTGTTAAGTTTTTTTTATTGTGTAGGAGATGTTTTTGCTGTAATTGCACCTGCTGACAATGATGAAAATGTGAAGTATTATTTGATGCATTGCACTGAATGAAAAATGAAATTATTAGAAAACTATAATGATCACAGGTTTCCATATGAAAGAGGATCTATTATACTGAAAGGATATTTTTTCAGACAAACTAATCAAAGTGGGGATTTTTTTTACTTTGAAGACTAAGAACCTGATGTCATAAGTTGTCAATATATTGACTTTGTGTGTGCAGCACACATAAAGTTGATAGAGGTTCAATCAAAGAAGAAAATGAAAATTAAGAAATGGAAAATGTCAAAATTTGATAATGAACGGATCATTGAAGATGGCATTCCATTGGAATTTTTTTGATTGAACTGCCCAACAACCTCTTCTCTTTGGATGATGTTTTAGAACTTCCGGAACTCAAATAAAAATTGAGCTACCTTGTTATGTTATCTATGCAAGTATTTTCACATGTACAAATTGTTTTGGTACATGCACACTAGGATCAACTGAAAGTATCTTTTCTATACATGCATTAATGAAAATTGTTGCATGTATAGGATATGTGTGTGTGTGTGTCTATGTGTGTGTGTGTGTTCTAGAATGAAATTAACTATTCAAGTAGTTTTAATATATGTGCATTGATGAAAAATGTTTCATGTACTAAATATATATATTCTAGAATGGAATTAACTGGGAGTAGTTTTTCTTGTGCATTGATGAAAATGTTGCACATACTAGATATATACACAAATTGAATGTGACCAATTTTTCTCATAGCCTTTTTTGGTAAAAAGTATGGGATGTAAATAAATCATCCACAATATGGGTTTCTACGAAGATTCCTTTCAGACAAGAGACTCGGAGCACTTCTCTGAATTTTGGTGGGATTTGACCCACATCTCTATTCCTGATGGAAAATCTACTACAAAATTTATCTGTCCAATGGTCAGATATGTTCTAGGCAATTAATTGAAAGTAGCTTTTCTATGTGCATTGATGAAAAATGTTGCACTTATTGGATATCTATATCTATATATATATATATATATATATATATATATATATATATATATATATATATATGTATGTATGTATATATCTATGTATGTTCTAGAATGCTATTAATTGTTCAAGTAGTTTTCCCATGGTGATGAAAAATGTTTCACATCTGCCCCGAATATACATGTTCTAGAATGAAATTTTGGTACGTGGGCTTGCTATGCGAGCTTAGAAGAACAGATCCTTGTTTTAGGTTTGGATGTATACCCTAGGAAAATTTCACGCCCTTGCACGTGGGGGGTGCGGGGGGGGACTTGTCCCCCTCGTAGGGTCGGGGGGACCGAACCCCTCGGTCGGGGGTCCGGGGGGCCAACGGTCCCAAGGCGGGGGATTTCGGGGGCAACGCCCCGCTCAAAAACATATGTAAAATTGCCTTGTAAAAGTATAGTAATTTCTAGTTAATCCGGGCCATTCATTAGGCGGATGATCTGATGGTAGAAGTTATGTTTAGTTTAGGGTTTTTTGCCCTAGAAGACAACCCCTCGCTTGTATGAGGGTATTGTATTACGGTTGTGTATTGTATATGTATTCTCAGAGCAAGAAAGAAAGAGAGAGATTGTGAGAGAGAACAGAGGATATTACAACGGATCTGCTGTAGGTTTTGTCTCTTCATTTTTGCTGGATAATAGAAAGGAAGGACTAGTTGTTCGGGGTGGACGTAGCCCAAACTGGGTGAACCACGTATATCTGTGTCTCTCTGGTTTTATGTGTTTTGTGTGCTTGTATTTTCCGCATATTTTATGTGTTTCATTGCTCTGTAATATTTAATTTTCTAACAAAAATTAACTGAATGTCATCAATTTACCAATTTATAAATCAACAACGCTACCTAGTTGAGTGCATTAATGACATTTACCCCAATTCAACAAAGATATATCAACTTACATTTTCAATCAAAATTAAAGGGATTTATATGGGAAAGAGGCAGAACGTATAGCCCATCAACTACTTTTTAGAGGTCAATGAAGGTATCATCATGTGGGAAAATGTTTGGAACACTTGATTTTCCTTGAAGTAATCTTAAGATTGTTTTTGATCTCTACATACTCTTGTTTGAGTGAAAAAAATTTCCAATGAAAAGAACATAGCTTTTCAATCCAACTAACTATATCAATTGAGCTCTATTTGAAAAAAAGGTTAAAAAAAACCAAAAATCCAACAAAATAACATCCTTGGTTGTTATTTTTTATTGGAATAGCTAAATCATATTAAGGATTCTCTTCATTGAAATTGTTTTTGGATGGAGAATCCTTAATATGATTTAGCTAGTCCAATAAAAAATGACAACCACGAATGTTATTTTGTTGACATGTTTTGTTGGCATGTTAGCTTTTATTTAATCTTTTTTCAAATAGAGCTCAATTGATATGGTTAGTTGGATTGAAAAGCTATGTTCTTCCCATTGGAAATTTTTTCACTCAAACAAGAGTATGTAGAGATCAAAAGCAATCTTAAGATGCCAAATGTACTTCAACCATCCAAAACTTGAGTTTTAAAAACTTTTTGATTATATCAAAACATTACTTCACATGTCATGCCAATTGTAGTTCAACTATCCAATAAAAACATTAAACATTTAACATTATATCACATGCCAAATGTAGATTGAAACCATCCAAAACTTGAGTTTTAAAAACTTTTTGATTATATCACAACATTACTTCACATGCCAAATGTACTTCAACCATCCAAAACTTAAGTTTTAAAAACAAAGCAAATTATAACACATCATTACATAACATGCCAAATGTAGTTCAAAAGAAAAACATTAATTTATAGATGACAACATTACTAGTAGTTCAACTATCCAAAACTTAAGTTTTAAAAACCAAACAAATTATATAACAACATTACTTCACATTCACATGCCAAAATTACTTCAACCATCCAAAACTTAACTTTCAAAAACAAAACAAATTATATTAACACAATAAAATATGTCCAAAAATTGTAGATCTCACAAGTATCAAGTATCAAGTTATATATATATATATATATATATATATATATATATATATATATATATATATATGACTGTGCATCTAGATAATATATAAAAAAGTAAATTTAAGACTAGAAATCTCAATCAAATCTACAAATCATGTCCATCAAATACAGATGGATGTAGTGTCTTTCTTAGCAGAGTCTCAATCCACGCGCTACCTTGTGAAGCATGGGAAACCTGTACACAATTCACGTACAAACATTAAAATTTGATGTTTTAAAAATGAGTGAGAATATATAGAAATTTATGTAAAAAAAATATATATAAAAAAAAATCATGCAATACCTCATGAGGTTCCCTCTCCATTTGTTGCTCGCCTGCTACAACTTCCCCCATGGGAACATCTCCAATAGTAAAATGTACAATATACATGTACAGTTATATATATATTAAAAATTTTCAAATGAAAATGCATGTACATATAAACCTATTTTCAATACTATTAAAAAAAATGTTAGACAACTTGTTCAAATGGTTGAAATGGTGTAGATGTTCCTATCTCCGTCGCTAGAGTCCGTGGATTAAAGAAATCTTCTATAGAAACCTAAAATTCAAAATTTTAAAAGTATAAAATAACTCAAGATCAAGATCTCAATTTATAATAAAACTTTTAAACTTCAATTTATAAATTATAACTTAAAAAAAAAAACATATATATTTAAAAGTGAAAAATTGAATACTTCTGTAGGTGAATTTGGGACATCTCCTAAGAGAAGCTCCAAAAGTAAATCTCCAAAAACCTAAAATTCATAAAAATTAAAATAACTCAAGATATAGATATATCTCATTTTTTAATGGAACTTTTTGAAGTGGAATATATATAACTTAAAAACATAAATTTTAAAAGTGAAAAATTGTCCATACTTCTTGTGGATCTGGCACATCTCCTAAGGAAGTAGAAGGTACATCTCCCAAGGAAGAAGAAGGTACCGCCATCCCAAAAAAATCGGATGGAATCAGAATCTGTTAAGACAATTTATAATTATATATGTCATGTACATGTGTGCACAATTATTTATTTTAAAAATATCACTTAAAAAACACTAACATTTGTCAACATATCTTAATGGTGAGACCCATATTGATTGTTTGAAACAGAGGCTCTGAACATGATATTAACATTTTCATCATTCATCATGCTTGACAACTGCAAATGGTGTTTTAACATATAATGATACATTTTTGTTAGATTAATGTAAATACAAATAAATGTATACATATACATGTGTATTTATTACAAATTGTACATGTATGTGTTAAAATAATTCAACCCTAACCATCATCACATACCATTCCCGTGCCCTTTTCCTCATGAAGAATTAGTTCTTCCCAACCATTGCGACAATTCTTTGCATATATTTCGAGATCTTCAACACTCATGTTGTCAATCTCTTCATTTGTACAATACACAAAATTGGTGCGTGCATTCTCACGTGCTCTTTGTCAATTGAGACAAACATCAATTCCACCCAATCCACTGTGAACATTGTCGATGATAGAATCCCTTGCTTCTCGACTAATTTGAGAAGTGGCTTCCATCTTTGACCACAAAGTTTTGACCCAAAAAGGTCGACTAACCAATGGTGGCTCAGGGCGAGGCAACTCAACATCACGCCTAGTGCCCCTACGGTCACACAATCGACCTTTCCCAGGACCAAAAAATTCAGACGGAAGGTCATTGTAATTGAGTTTCATTTCCAAAATGTATTCTGCATAAAAAAATTTTTCAAAATAAAGAGGAACCTCATCGTTCCATGGGAGTCTTCCATAGGCCACAAGGTGTCTATCATACAAATAGTGAGCTATATTGGGGTGCTTGAAATATTGCACCTTCAACATCTTTCTTTTCAGCCCTTATTTGAAATTAAACATTGACTTCGCCATTTCTTTTGTACCTCTTTGTTTTACATCCTTCCATTTATTGGAACCCATTACTGTTTCCTTTCTTTTTCTCATGACTTCTACAAATGTATCAGTTGTTGGCCCAAGATTTTGGTACACAGCTACTAGTTTGCCTAAATAATATGTAACTATTTCAAGGCTTTGTCGACTCTTAGCTAGTAGAGTCAAAGCCACGAGATCTCTTTGCAATTTTGCATGAAGTTGTTGACACCTTTCTAAAGTGCATTGTGCCATGTTTCTTTCCAATGGTATATTAGAAATGTCGGCCAGATAAGTCATGGTGGGTGGAAAACCTTCTTCTTGAATAGAGCGTTCTGCCCTGCATCTTTTTTTACCGACATTTCAACCATTTTTAGCCTCTGCATCAATAAAAAAAAAAAATTATATTAGAAAAAACACATGTAAACAAATTTGTACAAATTGAAAGAAAACAATATTGAAATTGATGGCAACTTCGATGTGGTTGGCTAGCATCTTCCCCACCCTGACACTATTGAGAACCAGAATGACCCTACTGAGAACTAGCACCAACAGCCATTGATTGGCCTCTGGGGGAATAAATATCACCACCTTCACACAACCTACTAGAACTTGTTAATGGCACTCTAAAGGGATTTGAACCACTGCCAACATCCCGATATGAGACAAAAGTTTCATAAACAAATACGAATTTATAATCAATTGAAAAATACATTCATACATATAAATACACACGTACATATTCATTGATTAAATTGTGTTCAAACCATACCACGACTGGTGAACCATGGGCATGCTCCATGGATGGAGTAGAGACCCTTCTCTTCTTATTAGCTCCTAAAAAATAAAAAATGAAACTTATTAACAACTAATTTAACTCACAAAGTTGATAAAAAATAAATACCATATGTACACACATGTATGAAGATTTAAGATTATATTTAAATACCATGAACATCCCTCAATCCCTGATCCCTCCCTCTTGTAGAGATATGGGATTCTTTTGATCTTCGTCGTTCATCCTCCATGATATATATATCTACGGTGTACATTTACAATTATTTTTTTAAATGACTAATTTAAAATAAATTCAAAAAAAATTTCAGAAAATTAATGTAATTTAATGTACACAAATTATGTAAAACACAACTTTCAAAGCACTAATTGATGTGTGAAACTCAATTTAAGCATAAAAGAATTATAAAAATGATAAGTTCACCAAATTGCGCTTTACATGGTGGGAGCACACTTGGTATAAAATTGAAAAAAACACATTGTCATTAAAAAAGAAGTGAAACTCCATTTAAACAAAAATTTGTTGAAGTCCCCGCATTTTAATTTCATAAAAATGTGAAGTTCACCACTTGTTGCAAATGTGACTTTCACCAAGTTGCGCTTTACATGGTGTGGTGGGAGCACACTTGGTATATAATTGAAAAAATCACATGATCATTAAAAAATACGCATTTATAAGTACACAACACACACATATCCAAGATATGTTACAATTTCGATCAATAAATTTTGAAGGAGAGTGTCTCAACACAGATTCATCTTTGAGAGATGAATCTTGAATTTTTGAAGAAGAGCGTCTCAAAACTAATTCATATTTGAGAGATGAATCTTGAAATTTTAAAGAAGAGTGTCTCAAAACTAATTCATCTTTGAGAGATGATTCTTGCATTGGCATTGCCCCGTATAATTATAATTCATCTATTAATTCATCTTTGATAGATGAATCCTGAATTTTCATTGCCCCACACAATAGATCAGCAGACATCTTATTCACATTTGTACAATGTCTTATACTAAAAAATTGAAATTGTCTAACAATATTGTTTGCTATTCCATGCAGTTCTTTTAGCCTCTCCTTCTTAAATTGGCACACGCCATTCATCTGGTTGCACACAAGTTCAGAATTGGTGAAAAATACAATTCCATTTGATCCATACTCCATAGTTGTTCCCAAGCCTTCTATCAATCCAATATAATATTCCTCATTGTTTGTTGTTATTCCCAGTATATTCATTTTCCTTTGGACGAATTTTCTAGTCACAATATTGGAAAGCACATATGTAATCACTGCTTTCCCTGGATTGGGATAGCAAGAAACTTGTATGCATAATTTCCATTTTTCAACCATATTTAATGGTTTTCTTATCCCTAAAAAGAAAAACAAAATCAATAAAAATATATATTAAATTGGCATTTGTTGGAAATGCATGGGAGTAATGACACAAGATCATGAGATAAATGAAGAACTTCTATTTAGATCTATTCCAGAGATTGAATGTAGGGGATTTTACTAGATATGTCACCTTTCATTAAAGATGAGATCCAGAGGCTACCTGACCCTTTACAGACTCTGCCTATAGAATTTGTAAAAGGTAGTGTGCTTGTAGAAGTTAACACTACCTGTCCCAATTATACCCTATGAAGGGTGTAGAGGACCCGTGGAATCACTCACACTACTTTACGTAGACATAAGGGTGTATAAGAATGTATTTGTTTTACATTGAATATTTTTCATTTTAAATTAAGAATCTATTTGAAACAATTACCTATATAAGGTTAAAACCTATATGTTAATGTGCATGTGTTTTACATTGACTATTTTTCATTTTCTTAAGAATCTATTTTCGAAACAATTAACTATATACTTGGTTAAAACCTATATGTTTTGTATCAAATTACTTTTTGTTTCTAAATACTATGTTTTTTACATTGAATATTTTTCATTTTATTAAAAATCTATTTGAAACAATTAAACTATATAAGGTTAAAACCTATGTTTTGTATCAAATCACTTTTGGTTTCAATGGGAAACTTTTATGGCTAATTTGTGTTTTACATGTTGAATATAAAAGGTTTTTTTCTCTCTCTCATTGTTTGAGACCATGGATATGAAAATGAAAAACTTCTATTTAGATATATTCTAGAGATTGACTGTAGGGGCATTTACTGGATATGTCACCTTTCATAAAAGATGAGATCCAGAGGCTACCTGGCCCTTTACAGACTCTGCATATAAAACTTGTAGAATTTAACACTACATGTCCCAATTATACCCTATTAAGGGTGTAGAGGACCCATGGAATCACTCAAACTACTTTACATAGACATAAGGGTGTATAATAATGCATGTGTTTTACATTGAATATTTTTCATTTTAAATTAAGAATCTATCTGAAACAATTACCTATATAAGGTTAAAACCTATGTTTTGTATCAAATCACTTTTGGTTTCAATGGTTTGTTTATTGGCTAATGTTTTTTTATCAAATCACTTTTAACCACTTATTAGGCCTATCAATATGTAAATTCAATATGTAACTAGAGCACAGTGAATATGAGAAGTTGATACAATTACATGATCAAACATTAATAGAGATAAGCAGTGTTTCCATACAAATTGATTTACTTGTCTCAATCATAAATCAATACTATTGAAAAAGTTTATGTATCTGATTATAAAGTAGGAATTGTGGAACATTAAGGAAACTTTAATAAAGAATTTTAAAGTTTTTAGGATTAAATTCTATATGAGAAGTAATGATGAAAAGTTAGGAAACTTTGATGTTCCCATGAGGGAATATTTTTGGGATATTTATCAAAAAGTAAGGCATGTCCTTACTATAATAAATGAGTGCATAAGATTGTGGAATGAATAGATTTAAAGTTTGATGAAGAGCTACTTGGTAAGAAAAATAACTTGAGGAGGTAGATAATCTGAAATATGTTTGTAGGCTAAATAAGGAACTATATGGACTTAAACAACCACCACGAGCATGGTAGTATTTAATATGGACAAGTACCTTAAAAAAATGTGTTTCAAGGGGCTAATAATAATCTATGGATAAAGGCTCATGGTGATGAATTACTAATTGTGTTTGTGTATGTGGATTATATTATGTGTAGAATCAATAAAAACCACCTAATAAAATATTTTGGTGAAGAGATGAAATTTGAATTCGAGATGTGAATGATTGGAGAACTTATCTTTTACCTAGGGCTACAAGCCATAAATTATACAAAATTCAATAGGCATATCCATTTCTCAATATAAATACCTAAGAGATATGTTGAAAAGTTTGAAATGGAATACTATAAACCTAAGTGAATCTCCATATCAATTGGATGCAAGTTATGTGTAGATGATGGATGATGAATGACCTAAGTGAATCTCCATATCAATTGGATGCAATTTATGTGCAAATGATGGATGATGAATGAGGTGATGTTGATCATAACCTTTACATCTTTATTATAGGAAGCTTGATATGCATAACAAGGTTTAGAATAGATATAATTTTGGAATTTATATTAGTTGGAATATTTCAATCAGCAATAAAACAAAGTCATCTATTACCAACAAACAGATATTAAGATACTTGAAAGAGACTACAAACAATGGACTATAGTACCCAAAAGGTGAGAAGTTTACATTGACAACATAGAGAGATTCAACTAGGCTTGTGTGGATGACATGAAAAGTACAAGTGGACAATGTATAATTCTACTTAGAAGAGTCTTTGGTTGCATGGTTAAGCAAGAAAGAGTCATTACTTTCTCTATCTAGAGTAGAAGTGGAATACATAGTAGTTACTTCTTTTTGAAGACAAGTGTTTTGGACGAAATGGGTTCTACAAGATATTAAGGTAAATTTCAGTGAACCTATATCTATTAAGTGTTTCAATGCAAGTGTAATAATAATTTCAAAAATAAAATATTCTACTTCCTTCAATAAATAAACATACCATCATAAAGTACCACTTCCTCACACAACAAGTCTTTGAGAAAAATAGTGAATATGGAATACATACCCACAAAGCCTCTTGTTAGAGAACCATTTGAATATGTGTGAAACAAATTAGGGATAGTTCTTGTAAATTATTGTCACTTATTTTACCTCAAAAGAAGAGCCTAGAATATTACAGAGAATATGAAATTGAGTGCAATATCTATGTGGGAGAGTACACAATATCCAAGGGGGAGAATACAATATAAGGAAGGATTAAAAAGAGTAACAAGAACCATATGATTGTGTCAATAATTTGAAGTAGTCAAAAAGCATAACAAAGGACCATCATCAAATTGCAAGATCAAGTAGTCTTCTTCATGAATAAGCAACATTAACTAGGTTCATCATTTGAAGGTTCATTTTTTAATCAAAATATTTATGAAAAAAAAGTACATATGTATATATAATTTATATAAACATGTAAATAAATATTCTCAAAAGTACACAGTAGTATTATAAATTTTCATATCTAATTAATATATGTTGAAGATGAGTCTAGCTCATTCTTTATTGGCACTATCATAACTTTCTCAAAAGCTCCTCCTGAATCCAAAAATGAATATGGAATGAATCATTGTAAATTATGATAAATCTTGTATTTAAATGACATTTTATCTATGAATAAAAAATAAAATGGGATCTCTTCATATATGTGAGAAACAAATTAGGGATAGTTCTTGTAAATTATTGTCACTTATTTGACTTCAAAATAAGAGCCTAGAATATTACAGAGAATATGAAATTGAGTGAAATATCTATGTGGGATAGTACACAATATCTAAGGGGGAGAATACAATATAAGGAAGGATTAAAAAGAGTAACAAGAAGCATATGATTGTGTCGATAATTTGAAGTAGTCAAGAAGCATAAAAAAGGACCATCATCAAATTGCAAGATCAAGTAATCTTCTTCATGAACAAGCAACATTAACTAGGTTCATCATTTAAAGGTTCATTTTTTAATGAAAATATTTATGAAAAAAAAGTACATATGTATATATAATCTATATAAACATGTAAATAAATATTCTCAAATGTACACAGTAGTATTAAAAATTTTCATATCTAATTAATAGATGTTGAAGATGTGTCTAGCTCATTCTTTATTGGCATTATCATAACTTTCTCAAAAGCTCCTCCTGAATCTAAAAATGAATATGGAATGAATCATTGTACATTATGATGAATCTTGTATTTAAATGACATTTGATCTATGAATAATATGGATTGAATCATTGTAAATTATGATAAATCTTGTATTTAAATGACATTTGATCTATGAATAAAAAAGAAAATGGGATCTCTTCATATATATATATATATGTGTGTGTGTGAGAGAGAAATAAAAAGCAAAGGTAATTCCACCAATCCTAAAGGAGCATGTCCTAATACATTATTATGTTTGGTTTCTAGAAGCATTAATCATGAAGAGTCATGAGATCCACATTTCCACCATACTATTTGCAAGTTCTATATGAAGATATGTAGTCTAATAACTAATTAGTTATGATATTTGTGTAAATATGAAAATGGTTCTATGATATCAAGGCCAACAAGGGATCAAACGACAGTTACATTTCATTCCATCACTACTATTCCTATAAATCCTTTAGCTTTTTATTACGAAAGAAAAATTATATATGCTATGCTATATTTGAATGCTAGATTTAAATGTATACAAATGATGAATGGTTAAAGTATTAAAGTAGAAATTGGTTGTAGGTCTTATAAAAGACCAACTTCATTTGCAGAAGAAGAATTAACATCACATTCTTCATATCTCTCCAAGAGGACTATATTTATCACAATGTTTTGAGTAGATCATGAAGATAATTAAAAAAAAGACATTTGGAAAAGGAAAATAAAGATATAAATGCATATGGCAGTCAATAATCTAGTGCATAAATTCAAGCAAACAATGAAACAAAGCTCAAAGAAATACTAATAGTGCAGGGGAATTTCATACATGCAATAAAAAACAAGAAAAAGAGGGAAACAAAAAATTTCACCATCATATATCATTGAAAGAGACACCACTAGTACTGGTATATTGAATAACTTCATACATTGAACTACTACAAATGGAAATGAAGAAACAAACATTAATAGACTCTAAATGGCCTTTCAGACGATTTTTTTTTTTATAGAACCCTCTAAGACTAAGACTAATGCCCTACAATGAAGTTTTCAAATACATCCAGAAATAATAAAATACAATTTATGTTCTAAAGAGAAAGAAAGAACCAACAAATATGTATATATCTACAAAAATTCCCTAGAATAGAAGGCAAAGAATGGGTGCCAGGTATGAGGTGACATAATGTAATTTGTAGAATAGAGTTACAATTCTTTACTCTATAGAATTGATAGGTGCAGAGATAGCTAGAGATATAAAGGAAAATAAAAATAAAGCTAATAATGAATAGTGTCAAGGAATCCCGACAGCTCTGAAACCTTACAGGAATTTTCAGAAGCAGCAGAAGATTGAAGAGAATGATTTTATCCGGGCTGTTTTCAAAGGGAATTTTTATGCTCCCCAAGAGTTTAAGGCCTTGGAAACCATGCTTACAAGGGCATAAATCTATGCCAAGATCTTGGGCTCACTGCAGAGTCCTGACATAGGACTTATCAGTACCCTTCAGGCTCCTGCAAGGGATTTACTGTTTACATTGAAGGCTTATGTTTAGAAGCTAGAGGAAGAATCTGGAAATGCAAGTAATTCGTAGATGTTACTAGTGGGTGAACTAGTCCTTTTCCTTTCAAGTTGTAAGTACCATAAAGTTTATTCTGGTTCATGAAACTGAAGTAATGTATAACTTCTATATTTTGAATTGATAAATGTTTAAAATGTTAATATCAAAATTCTGTTCTATGACTTGACATTGTACACCACGAAACCCAATGAGTAAGATGTCGGATAAAGTGGTGAGCAGTAAGAGTGGTCAGGGTAGGGTACAAAGATTAGTAAAAAATAATAATAGAGTTGTTCATGAGGCAAACCAATGATAATAAATTTAACCACGATTATTGCTACTACAGGAAAAGGGGGCATAATAATAATACACAGTGGTGGCTTTTTTTTCAACTAAAAAATTATGGAGCAATAAAAAATTTTGAATGAATATAATGGTTGTTTTGAATTAAACCATTTAAGCAATCACAAGCTTACTTATATTGAATTAATATAATGGTTGTTTTGAATTTCTTACCTGGAAATTGGCTCAGCACAACTCCTGAGCAGCAATTTGCGGGTGCCAATTAGCAACAGAGTAACAGCAGTGGCACAGAAAATCAAAACAGAAACTCGCGAAAAAAATAATATGCGAACATAAACAAAAATCAGAACAAAAACCTGTGAAAAACAAAATATGCGAACATAAACGAAAATCAGAACAGAAACCCACGAAAAATAGAATATGCGAACATAAATGAAAATCATAACAGAAACCCGCAAAAAACAGAATATGCAAATAGAGATGTACGAAAATGAGAATCACTCGGGGGTGATATATTTATAAAATATGAGTTCAGCTGAACTGTTTTAAAAGTTCGGCCGAAGTAATAGTTCGGCTGAACTAAAAGTTCAGTTGAACTATTGTTGTTGGTTTTCCCATCCCCGGCCAAAAATTTGTTTGTCCACGCCGTCAATACACCGTCAACCTAAAAAAAAGAATGAGTTTGGCCAAACTTTCTCAAAAGTTTGGCCCAACTATTGCAGAAAAAAGTTTTCCGCCCCCAATTCTCACAAAAGTGTAACACAACTTCACATTTTCACCTATGTTTTATTCAATAATTATGGGAAATTTACTATAAACTCTAGTTTACAACATACTTTTTCTTTCCATTGGTGGATTCAGGTTGGGACCATATTTTGAGGGGTTTTGAAAATTCACATGTATCTATGTTTTTCTGGTATATTTCTATGTATTTTAAAATTTATATTCATAAAAACTTTGAATTGGGTACATGTTCTATTTAATAAACATCTTCTAGAGAGTTAACCATTAATTCTACTATATACTATATTAATGTGTTGTTGCATGATATTTATGCATAAATTATGTATGTAATATTCCATGGTACCTAGGCTTAATATATGAAAACCATAATAGTCATATTAATGGCCAAAGAATGATCCTAACTATTTATCAATTATCCAGGATTTTAAGGTAACATACCGAGGTTATATAATTGTAGGGAACTAGGTAAATTTAATTGATTGATGAATTTTGGCTTTTGGTTAGGTAGTGTTGTCTCACTAGTGGTTGGGGACATTACACATATACTCAGACCATTATAAAAAGTTTTAGTAAGCTTAATACAAAAGAGGGTGAGGTAATCTTGTCAGAATGTGGCATATCATATGGAACCTAAAAGGTGCTCTATAAGAAAAACTATTAGTTTGTTTAGCCCTCTCTCATAAGGTGCCTACTTGGGAGTTCCTAGAAAATATGGCAACGTGGATGCTAATTATATACATATTGTGACCAGAACATGACGAATATTTAAAATATTGGTGAGAATATGTTATTTTTTATGATTCATATCATGTTCTTATTCATTGATTTAGCAAGAACACTCCCCTTATGATATTAATTAGAAAAATTCTCCAATACAATTCCATTTTTGAATGCAAATTGATAGAGTTTTAACAATGAGAAATACATTGCATTGTCAAAAACAAGTGAATTAGGAAAGCCAAACCTCGAGATGATGTTGTGCTATAGAAATTTAATGACTTCCTGATCATTTACATGTTTGAGTGGAACTTCTTTTGTCCACCGCGTGAAATAATCTATGGCAGTGAGAATATAATAGTGATTCTTTGATGAATGTGGAAATATTTATCCAATAATATCCAATCCCCACTATGCAAATGATTGTTCGATTGTGATTGGATGAAATGGGGTGGATGACATCTTGTTTCTGCCAGCACACCTTTGAGAGACTGGATATTTCCAGGAATAAGCATGAGCACCTTTAAATAGTGTAGGCAAATAAAAACCAGCCCTCATGATTTTATGTGACATTTCTTTTCCCACAGGGTGTCCCCAAACTGGTCCATCATGAATATCATCCAATACCTACTTTGAATCATGTGCATCCAAAAACCTAAGAAATACTCCATTGTGATTCCTTTTTAAAATATTTCCATGCACCAACTGGTAAGATAATGCTTTGATCCCAAGTCTCTTTTTTTGTCATGAAGAAAAATGGGAGGAAACGGTGTTGTGCTCAATATATTGGTGCAAATTCACGTAAAAATATTTTTTTCTAGAGTTAGGAGGCTCACTTGATATCATACATTTCAATTTCTTTATCCCACCTTGAAGGATCTTCTTCTTCCTTTGCATCGACTACTTCTGCTACTAGTAGACAAAGATTATGGCCCCTGAGTGTATGCATTGCTTGATTTCTATATCATATTCCTACAAACCAATAATCCAATTCCCTCTCCTTGCACCCAACTCTTGTTGAACAAGAAATGATATGATTGTTGGGTGTAGAACAAAGATAATACAGTGATTATTCAATAGATAGGGCCGAAATTTTTTCACTGCCTTGTATACCGTATAAGATTATTGATCCACGGCTAGGTAGTTAATCTCGCTTCCTTGTAAACATTCACTCATGAAATAAATAGGCCGCTTATTGTTCAAATAATCCTTCTGTGTGAGTACAATGACAAGATATGTGTCACAAGGAAAGGTGTAGAAAAAAAATGATTATTGAAATCTAGGTTGTACAACGTCGGAGCTTCTGCGATAGCTTTTTTAATATGGGAAAATGAATCCTTTTCCATTTCATGCCATTTATAGGTAGCATCCTTCTTCACCATCTCCAGTATTTGTTTTACAATATGAGCATAGTCGGAGATGAACTTGTGGAGGAATTTGATCTTCCCTAGGAAGGATTGCATATCCTTCTTATTCACTAGGAAGAGAATCTGTGTGATTTCTTTGACCCTATCAACGTCTACCTTAATCCCACTTTTTCCATTGATGTGGCCCAAGATATTACCCCCGAACACTGCAAAGATACTCTTCTTGCGATTGAGGGATATCCCGTACTTGCGACATCGATCGAAAATTTTCTCTAAGTTGTGTATATGGTCTGACCTCTATTTGGAAAACATTGTTAGATCATCAAGATAGACAACTACACACTGACCAATTGACCCGCAGAGTATGATGTACATAGTGTGTTGGAATGTTGCACCAACTTTGATCAACTCAAATTACATCCGCTAGAATGCAAATGTTTCCCAATTTTTTTGGCTCTAGTACCATAACCTAGTTGTACCTTGAGTAACCATCTAGCAAAGAAAAAATTTCAGACCCCGATTCTATTTGTAGCATTTTTTCAGAAATCAAGACGTAAATGGATTTCCACAGACGTTTTTCTAATTCGAACCAAATTTTACACCCAGGTGGAGTGTCGCACTTTATATATGATTTGATCATCAAAATACTTCCTTAACTATTTCTAAATAAGAGGCTCAAGCATCGGATGTACTTTTCTTATCTTTTGCTGAAATGTCTCTGCCCCTTAGTTTATTGATCTCACATGCTCGATGATTTGTGTGTCATAAGTTTTAATCTCATCGTATGTTCATGAAAAAACATCTCGGTACTACTTCAATAAGAGGATAAAGTCTTATCACTCTTATGGTGTGCAGTAAGTACCAATATTGATATACTTCAGATATTTTTCTATTCCCAATGTTGAGTGTGGAGCTTGATTATCATCCCGATTTAGAGGTCTTTGTGTTCATCCAGATGCATACCTAAGGAATATTGTACACCCCTCCATACAGGGGGGTGTTGCGGGGACTTTTCCTGACCACAGGGGTTCGGTGGGGCTGCCCCCATCCCAGCTTGTGGGTTTGGGGGCCAATGGTCCCTTGGTGGGGGTTTAGGGGAAATGCCCCCGAAGCACAAAATAGATATAAAATTGCCTTGTAAATTATTGTAATTTTATATTCAATATAAGACAACCCCTCAGTTCATATGAGGGAATTGTATTATGGCTATGTGTGGTATGTGTATTCTGAGAAAAAAAGAGAATGGGGGATTGTGTGAGATAGTAGACGATATTATAGTAGATATGATTTAGGTTGTGTCTCTTCATTTTGCTGGATAATATAAATGAAGGACTAGTTGTTTCTCTATGTATGTACCCCAAGTTGGGTGAACAACCTATATTTTTGTCTCTCTTATTTTATATGTTTTATGTTTTTGTATTTTCGCACATTTAATGTGTTCCATTGCTCTGTAATATATAATTCTCTAACAACTGGTATCTGATTTGAAGGTATATTTGGATGATAAACTTGTAGGGAAGAAGGATTTTTGGTTCGAGTGGGAGCAATGGCAGAATATGGAAGGTTTAGGGTCGAGAAATTTAACTGTCAAAACTATTCATTGTGGAAGATGCAGATGGAATATTATCTATATTAGAAAGAATTTTACCTACCATTGAGTGGAAAAACAATGAATTCATCGAGTATTACATATGAAAAATGGGAGATTCTTGACATAAAGGCACTTGGAACAATACGGTTGTGTCTCTCGCGGCATCAGTAGGCTTCAATATTTTGAAGGAAACGAGAACAGAGGGTTTAATGATGACATTGGAGAAAATATATGAAAAGCCTCAAATAAAGTATTTCTTATGAAATGTTTATTTAATATGAATATGTAGGAAGGTGGATATGTTACTAAACATTTAATGAATTTAGTATGGTTATGAGTAAGTTAATTTTGGTAGGGGTAAATTATGATGATGAACTTAGGGATTTATTATTTATATGTTCATTTCCAAAAATTTGGAATGGTTTAGCCATGACCATTATTAATTATGTCTCTAGATCTAGTACTTTAAAGTTGTATGATGTTGTCAGTGTTATCCTTAGTGAGGAAATGTGACGGAAAAGCTCTGGTGAGACATCAGGTAATGCTTTAAGGTCAAATACTAGGGGAAGAAAATGGGAAAGAGGAAAGATCCCTGAATATCTCTGTAAATCAAGGAAAGGAAGATCAAAGTCAATATCGGGGATAGTGTGCTCGAAATCAGGGAAAAAAGTACACCTGAAGAAATACTATAAGTCTCAGAATGGAAAATAAGGAGACACACAAAAGGAAAACAATCATGAAGCAAATGTGATAGGTCATGTGTTGCAAGATTCCTCGATTATTGGTTTAGAAAATGTTATTCATTCCCAGGTGGTAGATTCAAGGGCCTCATTCCATGCTGCACCTGATAAGAAAAATTTTCATGACTATACTCAAGGAGATTTTGGATAGGTTTTTCTCGGTGATGATAAACCATATAAAATAGTTGGAATGGGTAAAGTTCTTCTAAAACATAAAAATGTAAACCAATGGTTATTAAGGCATGTTCCAGATCTGAAGAAAAATATGATTTCAATAGGGAATTTAGGTGGTGAAGCTTGTGTGACAACTTTTACAGATAAAACCTAGAAGGTCACTAAAGGAACCCTCACAATAGCAAAAGGTGAAAAGGTTGGTACATTGTATTTATGTGATGGTATTTCTAATTGTGTTAATTCTTTAACCTCCATAGGAGTAGATGCAACATTATGGCATCATAGGCTCAGACACATAAGTGAGAAGGGGATGAAGGTTCTTTGCTCAAAAAATTCATTGCCAAGTTTGAAGAATATTGATTTGGATTTACGTGAGAATTGTGTGTATGGAAAGTAGGAGAGAGTCAGATTTCTTAGAGTTGGGAAAGAAAATAAGAGCGAAAAATTAGAGCTTGCGGATACAAATGTATGGGTACATGCTCATGTATCGTGTCTTGGTGGCTCTCATTATTACGTTACTTTCATTGATGATGCAACTAGAAAAACATGAATTTATTGTATTCAGAATAAACATAATCTATTTGAAACTTTCAAGAAATGGAAATCTTTGGTTGAGATTGAGACAGGAAAGAAGTTGAAGTTTCTCAAATTAGAAAATGGAGGTGAATATTGCAGCAAATAGTTTGATAGGTACTGTTCAGGGCATGGAATTCATAGAGAGAAGACATATCTGAGAACACCACAAGAAAATGGTTGTTGGAGCAGGGTCCCCTAAGGCTCAATTTTCAAAGCTCCACCTTGGGCTATATTGTATGTGCACACTATGCAAAGGGAAGTCAAGGGGCTTTGGGGTGGTCAAATTCCCCTACTTTTTCTATAAATGAAATTTAATGTAAACTATGGGTCGCAAACCATGGTTTGAGAACATAGTATCTATGCACTTGGCATATTATAAATAGATAGAAGATATTTAATCTAGGCAATGAATGATTTTGGAAGATATCTTATGCTTTTTCTCGCAAATAGTCTGTAAGAGTATCATCGGGTTAGGGTTGGGTAAAAGGTTGTTGCTCGTTATGTGTGTGGAGACCTAGTCCTAGTTGTGTGTGGACTCTGTTAGTTGTATGCGTGGAAGAATTTTTGTAAGTGTTTAGTAAGAGCTGTTGTGTAAGGAAGATTGATGCACTGAATGATATATATGGAGATGATATAAGGAATTGTTTGGAGAACTTCTTGTGATATGCATTTGTGTTATTTACTGTTATGATTTGATGAGATCGCATTATATATTTTCTTACCAATGAATGTGCATAGCTCATTGATGTGTTTATGCATGAATATTGACTTCTGTTAAGTAAGAGAGATATCTGGTCATGATCTATTGTCTGTGTTAAGAAAGCCCTATTTCTGTGATACTGTCTCTGTGTTCTGTTATAACTATTATGCAAGATTTGTGGATAACTTACAATTAAGTGGTAAAACATTATAGATCAGTTTAAGCCTTTGATGTGCTAAAATTTTCTTTGGTTGTCTAAGCCAAATCGATAGCAATTATATGGTATCTGTTAAGGTTTGTGTAGTCTCAGCGCATGCATATGTATAAGTTTGTTGTGGGTTTTTTCCGAGGACCACTCATTAATTTCTCTCTCATGGTGCGGAAACATGGTTCCAGTATCCCCCCATACTGCTTCGTGTGAGACTTTGGTCTACACAAGTAAATCATTGCCGAAATGGATAGTAATTGGAGGGTTTGATGGTTTACCTATAAATTTGAACCTGGGTCAGGACCCTTCAAGCCAACAAATTGTTTCATTGTCAGGGCTGGCATCATTATTTTGAGGGATATTTGATGTTGTGGCATCCCTTGAGAAATGAACTACAAGATTGGCTGGATAGAAAGATCCTCGAATTTGCGCTCCAAGAAAACAAGAGAAGCAATTTATTTACTCAATAATGGGTCAAAAAATATATTTATACAAAAGTGAATGAGATTTTCTTTAGTTCCTTTGCATACGAGCTTCAGGAGTGGTTGTCACGGTTAGCTGAATTCCATCATTGTATAAGAGATGGCCTAATCACTGAGTGGACCTTTGAATTGATCCAAAAAGTAGAAATATTTGATAACAAGATCACTCGCGCAGTAGATCAGTGGATCGACTGGCACTTGGGTGGCTTTGTGACTAAATTTTCTTTTGATCATTTTGTGTCCTACTCTGAAGCAGAGAGAAGATTCTTCAAAGGCCCTAGAATTTCAGGTGCTCATTGAAATTGTCGCTAAAGATGTTATTGTGTGAAAAGGGTTTTCTTTGCAAACACATTGCTTGAATGCATCATAAGGGTTCAACTATGCGTTGTGGAAAAATTTACCGTGAATAATCTGAAGAAGTCAATTATAGCCCTCTGAAGCCTACATCTGATAGTGAGCTTGAACTGGAAACTGCTAACTCAAGTGAATCTGATGAATAAATATTTTTCTAGAAGAGACCCTTATGTATGTTTCCTACCCAATCCACTCCACTTATGTCATCGCACTAGAGACCTCCTACCCCAAAGTGCAGTCCCTCTCTTCCTCCTCCCCCAGAAGTAGTAATGGCCATGTTAATGAAGCTACCTAATTTCAAGGGTATTGGGAATGAGGATATCAAACACTTCTAGTTTGTGACTGAGGCTGTGTGGTAGACACAGGAGGTTCACAATAATGATATCAAGAAAGTGCAGGTTGCTATGACATTCCAATATATAACATTGGATTGGTACATTAGGTATGCTCAGGATAACCCTAATGCTACCTTGCAATAGATAAAGACAACCCTAAAAGAGCATTTCAAAAAACCTTAATCATATTCACAGCTGGTAATTGAGATTAAGGACATCCATCAAGAGGTTAATGAGTCTATATGGGAAGCAGACCAACGGTCACAAGCGTGTCATCAAGGATGGAGGGTTTTTCATTGACGATGATTGGCATAAGGAATGGTTCATTTCTATGTTTCCCCCCCATCTGGAAGCCATGATAAGGGAAAGGAAGCATGTAAGGAGATTTGGTGTATAAAATGCGAAGCTTCCAGGAACCATAAGGATCATTGTCATGCTTTCAGTAATTTCTTGAATGCTAGAGATCCCAACCCCTAAAAGAGCCCTATCGAGTGTACAATTTGTTAGGTTGTTGGATTTCATGACACAGATTCTTGTCCAAGGATTGGGAAATATCATCCTGACATGAAGTAGTTGTTTTGCAGGTTCTTTTCATCATTAGGGAATGACAAGAAACACTATTGCACCTATGAGATGATGATGGATAAATATGAAATATACAGGCTGGAGGCTGAGTCCTTCTCACTAGAATCCCCTTTTTGGAGCGAACGATCTCCAGACAGAGGAAGGGGTTGAGGAGGTGGATTAGTAGGTCAAGGAAGGGGACAAGTAATTTGTTATAATTTTGGAGATGTTGGCCATTATGTGCATGATTTCATGAATCCTACATGCTAGGAAAATTGATCATGTTCTTGAATATTTCCCTATCCTAATTGATAAGATGCAGGAAAGAAAGACGCAGACCCCAGCACAAAATCTGTAGATGGTGCATATTGAACCTCGTGGGGAGGATCCAAGTGTGAATGTAGTGACTAGGAGCGGCATAGCTACCAATGAAGATAACAGAGAGAAATGAGCTAGAGGTGTCTCGATCCATAAGGCACCAAAACATAAAACATGATTCAATCTTCAGCGCGCAAAATAAACCTTCATGGAGGCCCGGAAAAAATTAATTGAGGTCATGTAGACCATTGCAAGGCCTGGGGGCGTTGAAGATATTAAACCCTTCCTATAGGCATACATGAAATTACTATGCAATAAGAAATTAGTGGAAAATTTGGATGCATTGATAGATAACTACATAGATAAGGGACCACCGATGTTAGAATAGTGCGTCGTCAACAAAATTTACAAAAAAAAGAAAATATTTGGTAGGGATATGTGCCTGACTATGTAGATAGGAATTTATGAGATGGACCGTGTAATTCTTGATTATGGAGTCAAACGTGAATGTTCTACAAAAACAGACATGGCATCTCATGGAAAAACCCAAGCTGGAATAGTCCACAATCAAACTGCACATGGCCAATCAACAGAGGATAATTCCTCTTGGGTGGCTGCCTCAAGCTGTAGTCAGTATTGAGGGTGTCAATGTAAAAGATAACTTTCAAGTGATAGAGATTGTGGATGATACATATCCCTATCTTGCACTGTTGGGATTTGATTGGGATATTGAAATGGATGGTGTCATAGACTTGAAGAACATAAGGATGGAGTTTGAGAACAATGGAGTCTGAGTTATCATCCCTCTATACCCCGCGAAAGGACACAGATATACATAGCTTGTGCGCGCCGAGGATGGAACTGCCAAAATCTATAACCTGAGTTTGCACGAAGAGGATTGGCTTAACCCAACAGCAGATGGGTGTCTTCAATGGGAAAAGGACAGATCATGTTCTTCAGATTTTGATGAGGATCTTGAGAATTGGTAGAACCGATTACATGACATGTCCGTGCTTCACTGTAATCGTGTGACTAGATACCAACACTATATAACATCTAAGGTGCATAATATAACACAATATTATGGTTCGTTTGATCTAAATAGGTTTATCACGATAATGGAGGCGATAGTACCCAAAGAGAAGATATTTCAAGCTTTGAATCTGGGGTTGCATGCTACTACCCCCAGTTGGTGGGAAACCCATAAGAACAACCTACACACATGGGATGACTATAGCAGAATGATGTGGTTATGCTTTGAGCAGGCCACTGCCCGACCAACTGAGTTTTTTTGTCGCCGAGGCGATCGACGCAAACACCTGGCTACGTTAATGGAGGGTTGGGATAAGAATCCCTGGTCTAAATGGGCTCACATGTTTATCCATACGTCGGGACCAATCCCTAATACTTGGTATGTGGAGATGGAGCTGTGTCGAGGTACTCTCAATTGGGTTACCATCAGTGAAAGTTTTTTGTTAACCTTCTGCCTGACCAGTGGATCAGAGGGACTGGACGAAGCCTTACAGGATACTGAAGCATGTCTTTGATGACTCCCGACCATGGATAGAATGTGTTGCACCAGCATGGGATGCACAAATGTAGGACATTATAAACTACCAGAATCTAACCATTGAATAACATGACGAGAACCATAGGAATATCTTCATCTCCTAATCTAAGGGCCAGTGTGTAGTGGTCGGTCCCTCCCTCAGTGTGCCTAACGTAACAAAGCCATTAAAGAATAGGCAAGTGAATATTGTCTCCAAAGAACCACCTAAATTGGTGAAGATTTGAGATTACTGGGATGATGATACTGTAGGTAAAGTTCCCGAGTTTCTAATAGAATACCAAGTTTTATTCCCCACAAATTTTTCCAAACTGAAGGACATCATCGATGACTTTGGGGTTATGAAGATCACGTTGAAGCTGGATGCGTGACTGGTCAAACAGTTCCCATACATGTTGAATCCTTAGCATAAACAGAAGGTGAAATAATAATTGGACAAAATTGTTGCGACAGGCATCATCGATCCAACAGAAGGATCTAAATGGGTCAGCCATATGGTAGTATAGGACAAGAAGACTAAGGGAAAAATCTAGACCTATGTCGACCTGCGCAAACTAAATGATGCTTGTGTGCATGATCCATTCCCTACCTCATTCTCTGATGAAATCTTGGATAATTTTGGTGGCCAATAGGCCTATTCCTTTATCGATGGGTTTTGGGGGTATCATCAAATATACATTGTGCCAGAAGATCGCAGTAAAATACTTTTGCTACGGAATTGGGATATTTCCAATATATGGTAATGCCATTTTGATTGAAGAATGCTCCTACCATTTTCTCACGCGTGGTTGCAGCTGTCTTCAAAAAATTTATCCAAAAGTTCCTTGACGTATATTTTGATTACTGGACTATATTTGGACTCTTAAAGAACCATGTCTCGAACTTGCTCCTCATGTTGGACACTTGTAGGAAATACCAGATATCCCTAAACTTGAAAATTTGTATCTTTTGTGTACCATTGGGGATACTGCTAGGAAAAATTGTGTGTCAACAAGGGTTGATGGTTGACCCTGTTAGCTCCCTGTAATCAGCAAGATTGGAAAAGTTCGACAGCAGGGAGAACACCATTTCAACCACTTTGGGATTCTAGGATCTAGCCCTCCTGAATATGGAGAGGGATCTCTCCAATAAGTGTAAAGATGGATTTATCTTTAAGGTTTTGGGTAATGATATTAGGATAGTTATGAAGTTCGAGGGTTTTGTTTTGTTTTTGGATGGTTGAGCATGATTATTATTTAAGTGGAAAGTTATAAATGCAAAGAGTTTCAAAGGTGAGAAGTTGCAAGCAAATAGAACAAGCTTTGGCCAAAAAGATGGATGTTTTGCAGGTTTTAGTCCATTGGGCTATGGAGTCATAATAGGGTTGAACTGAAACAACCAGGTTCAAGAGTGGTCTACGGGGCAAGTCATCTATGTCTAAGGATCTCTTTAAAGTTGATTTATGGAATGAAATGAAACAATAAGAACGGGAATTAAATAGATGAAGAACAAAGAGCAGCCTAAGGTCAGGTAAGTACTTCTAAACTAGCCTAATTTTGACATACACTTAAGAAAGACATAAAAGTAATCTAAGATCAGGTAAGTAATTCTAAACTAGCCTGCCTTTGATGCACTTTCAATAGGAGACATTTTAAAACAAAGGGAAACTTGAAGGCAACTGTTGGAGAAGAAACTAGCGGGCTGGGCTCACCACAAATCCTCTCCTAGCTCTGCTCTACTTGGTAACTTTCAAGACAAACAAAAAGATAAAAAAGAATGGCCTAAGATCTGGTAAGTACTTCAACACTAGCCAACTTTCAACACATTCGAAGGGAAACTTTCAGACAGTCTTTTGGGATAAAAATAGAACAAGGGCACACCATATCTTCCTTCGTTCATCTCTACTTAACATGAAATGAAAATAACCTTCAAGAATAACAATTAGCTAAGAGAGCAGGATGAGGGAACGCCAGCATTCCTATTGTTTAAACTGAATTATATCATTCCTAAATAACACAGATTTGGAAGAAAACATTTAGATAAAGATTTTCAGTCAGAGAAGGGTACTGGTATACAGTAGGTCCTAACTCTATGCATGTTGTTATTTATAAGAGAAAATGAAAAAAGTGGAAACAGAAATGAAATAACAATTTACAATAAGAATTAACATCACCGTCGACATAGACCAGGATCCCATAAATCATCTTGTATTGATGCTCCAAACTAGTTACAACTTTAAGTCCAATGCTTTAGTTTAGCAATCATCTCCACTTCCTAGACTAACTTATTTATCACAAGCAAAGCTTCAAGAGCCATTGAACACTATTTACAAGTAGAAATCTCAAGCTTGAATATATTTTAAAGTTCTGCAACCAACAATTTCTCATCTTCTATAGAAGTATTTATAGAAGGAATGAGGAGGTGGGAGATGATAAAAGATCTCCCAGGGCATTTAATACAGACTAATGACTTCTCGGCCTTTGAGGGGCTCGATGAAGAAGCTTACATATGTGTCCTCTGTATTAAATGTTTTATAATTAAGATTAAAGCTCAGTGGGAGCTTTTGTTGACCTTTGAGGCTTTGCATCATGCTATAGTGACTTTGCTGATATTTTTGTCATTAAATTCTTTCAGCAAAATTAACTGTTCGGTTGTGTCGAGGTAGATATCTGATTTTGATCAATAACTTCAGCCTCTATTTGAATGCTTTGAGACATAGGTGGCTTTGTGGTAGCTGGGAGGAATAAATTTGCCTCAGATGGGGTGGTGGAGACCTTTCTGTCTGATAAAACACTTATGATTTTCTTTAACTGTGTTTTAATTTGGAGGATTAGGCTTTTGATAATCAATCTTAGCCGTAATCCTCACAAATCTATCTTCAATATTTTTTTCTGGTATGTTCTGTCTTCGACACTGATACTCTTTAAAAATAACACTTTGTCTTGTTGATGTGCAGGCCGCGCAGGGCTCATATGGCATCAATGCCTCATGAAACATTGATGAGACGTGGAGTTAGAGCCTAGAAAATGGTTCCCTTTAATGAATCAAAGGCGCAGAAATCGTCATTCCCAGCCTTCAACCTTTCTTTCAATATAATGGAGAACCATTAAACACCTACAAAAATACATAAAAAATATTAGAAAATCTTGCATTTTTGGGTTTTACTGCTGCAGAGGATGTGGGGAGGAGCGGGGCCATTAGATGGGAACAGCCAACGGTTGAGATTAGTTAAGAGAAGGTTAAGAAGGAGAGCAGAGGGAAGAATAAGTCGGAACTGTCAATTGCGCAATGATCAACAATGGTGAATAAATCGGGTATCAACGATCAGAGGGGGGCAAAGTAAAGTAATTTACACACACCCGATGGAAAACCGCAATGCGATTAGATGAAAACCATCGATCTACAGATCAGATCGATGATGGGAGATGCGTCGGGAGATCGAAATCGACAGGGAGAGAGTAAGGGTGCAATAGAAATCGCCGATGCGATTTGCGCGATCGAGGAAGGCCGATGCGATTACGCGATCGGGCCATCGCACTCGGAGGTGACAATATAATGCACCAAATGAAAATCGCGATGTGATGTTGCGCGGGCCGTTTGATTGGCTTAAGATCAACAGCGGAGATTTGTTTTTCATCATTCATGGCGAAAAACCTTTATAATGTATGAAAACCCAAAAATTTAATAAAACAAAGTTTTAATGCTTTGGGGTCAGGATATATATATGAAATGATTGGCGCTCGTCTGCGGGGCCATGGGTTTATATGAAGAGCCATAGGCCCAAGGCTTTTATAATAACGGGCCAATCGCATTGGAAGGTCGGGCCCGGTCTTTAAATCTAACCATTTGAAATATTTGCAATGCGATGGGCACCTCGGGGCTTCAACTCTTGGTCCCGGGTACAGGATATATGGAATGAAAAGTGGAGGGGGTGGGGTTTATATATATGGGACTTAATCGCATTGGAACCTCTTTAAACATGGCAAACAGACTTATGCACTCAATCTTTGCGATGTGATAAGCACTTTGCAGGTCTAGCACCTGGTTCTAGGGTGCGGGCATGTGGAGTGGAAGTGGTGTGAAGCTTAGCCCAAGGGGGCTTAAGCCTTTATACAAAAATATGTATTTTTTATGATTTTTTAAAATGTTTTTAATGGATTTGGGGGTTTCAGTATAGTTTAAAAATGAATTTTAAACTATGTAAAAATGATTTTCATGAATGGAAGAAGGGCAATCATGAATAATAGAGGAATTTAATGGAGAAAAAGGGGAGAAAATGAAGGTTAGCTTTGAGTGGAGGAAGGGAAAAAAAAATGATTATTTTTCAGCAGTGCTTTGTCATGAAATCAGCGAAATTTCTGAGTATAAAAAGGGAACAACAGTGAAGATTTGGACAGAGGCATGAGGCCTTCAAGAGTCTTCAAGAGAAAACATCTTTTATCAATAAAACTTGTTTCTTGAAGACTCCAAAAATGCTTTAGCCAACATTTGATATAACAAATTTTATAGCTGGCTAACAGTGGCTCCAGTTGGGGATGGTGCCTTCTTGAAGGCATCAAGAATTTCAGACTTGCATTCTCTAGGAGGTTGATCTGTGCCTCATCCATTGGGCTGCCTTTCTTCACTTGAATGATCTTCTTTGCTCTAAAACATATTAGCAACCATGAAAAACAATGGATCTTTCATCAACACAAGCTTTCTACCTACCCAATCCTACTGCTCTAACATTTTTTCTTCTTTAGAGTGCACTTGGATTGGCAAACTCTTTTCACAACATTTTATTCTTTTTAAAGCAGGAAATCTAATCTATTTCTACTCCTTATTTCTCCATGGACTCAGTTTAAACATTTGAGTCCATATGATTCTCTACATAATCTACCATCTGTTGGGATTAAATTGTCCAACAGATTTTATTCACTAATTTCTAAAACAGAAATTCAAAAGCATACAAGTCAGGATTGAACAGTCTAACTTGTTGCTAATCTATGGCATAAAAAACAAGCTGCACATAGATCTTATTTTGTAGAAATTAAAACAGAATGGAAGGTTTAGGATCTGAAAGTTCAAGCACTTCCTTCATCTTTTACATCTCTATTTTGACTCTTATTTGAGTTGTTCCTTGCTTGTTCTCTGGTTTAGATTTTGAGCGAATTGGAACCAGATTTACATCTTTTTTTACTCAGAATTTGAAACAGATTTGAGTAATTCTCTTTGGAAACCTAGGTTCAGATTTTGAGCACGTTTGAACCTTTAATTTCTATCCTAATCTATCTACTGATAAGCCAAGCTTAAACAGTTTGGCCAATCTAATTCACTATCCTATCAGCAGTCAATTTAAAACTAATTAGTCAATATTAGGCAGTGTCACTAATTAGAAGTTTGTTTTTCAGGAGTGGCATTTAAGCTTGCACACTTTCAGATTTGTTTCTCCTTTTTGGTATGGGGCTGTACCTTTCTTGTTCTCACAATCTACCCTCTTTTCTTTCTTCTATTTTTTTTGTATTTTTTGTTTTTCTAACTTTGAATGCAATGGTGGATGATATATTTATAATGATAAAAAAGATAAAAAGGCTTTCAGAACATAACATGGATCAAGAGAAGTAATGCTTGAGCATCCTACCATTGACAGGACCCCCAAACAATTCTGCTCCATTCAACTCTTGCAAGAAAAAGACATTATTACCAGCAGCTGAATGAATGAGATAAGGGCCAAGCCATAAGTTGTAAAATTTTCCATGCTTGCCCTTGTCTTCTCTCCTTGAGTCCCACTTTAAAACTTTGTCCCCAATATTGAAATTGTCAGCCTTTGTTCTCCTGTCAAAAAGATTTTTAATGCTGTCCTACTTTTGTAATGCTTTGTTATATACCTCCTCCCTGGTTTGCTGAAGATGAATTGTTTGATTGATCCTTCTAATCATATCATTATTTTCAGTTTGCAACTCTTGAATCAACTTCATAACTGGCACACCCAGGCTAGTTGGAAAATTTTCATCATTGCCATACACAAGTTGGTAGGGTGACATTCCAATAGATTTCTTCAATGTCAATCTGTCAGCCCAAAGTGCATGCACAAGCTTTGTGTGCCAAGACTTCTTGTTGTCCTCCAACAGTTTCTTGATTATGTTCACTAAAATCTTGTTTGAGGATTCTGCAAGTCCATTACCTTGAGGGTAATAGGCCGTGGAATTCACTAATGTTATCTAATATCTGTGATAGAATTCAACCATCTTCTTTGATCCAAATGCTGCTGCATTATCAGTGATGATCTTGGTAGGACAACCAAATATAGAGAGAATTTTGGTCTCCATAAATTTTATAATAACGAAATCATTGGCTTGCCTACAAGGTATGGCTTATATCCACTTAATGAAATAGTCTGTAGCAATGAGAATCCATCTATGCTGAGGAGAAGATGGTGGATGGATTTCTCCTATGAAGTCAAGTCCGCACTGTTGAAAAGGGGCTCCAACAGTGATTGGATGCAGAGGCGGAGGTAGCAGCTTTCTTTTGCCTTCAAAAAGTTGGCACTTGTGGCAGGCACTGATCATTTTGTGTACATCATGAAAAAGAGTAGGCCAATAGTAACCAGCCCTCAAGATTTTGTTGGCTGTCGTTTTCCAGTATAGGTGGCCTCCACACTCCCCTTCATGGAACTCATGCTTAACCTTCTCTGCATCAAAATCATGCAAACATTTAACAAATATACCACTTGCATTTTTCCAATAAAGACATCTATCTATAATGCAATAGTTTACAACTTTCAATTTCAAAAACCTTGCCTTTTTTTTTTGTCAAACAAAGAGGTGTATTTAAATTAAGAAAAACGTAAATAATATTAGCATACCAAGAGGAATTCATGAAATAGTCTTAAAAAATGGGAGTTGAGATTTCCTCTTGATCATCCAAAGATTTAATCATATTAATATCGAGAACCTCAAAATTTGATTCAACCATTAATTTAGCTAGACCTTGGCCTTTGATGAGTTTGGTGGGCTTTATCTCTAGATCATATTCAAGAATAACAACAATCCACTTACGTCTCTTACCATCTGGATCCTGTGTTAGAATGTCTTTAACAACTGATTTTGGGACAAAGGCAATGATGTGTGAGTGAAGGATGTATACTCTGAAGTCTTTTAAAGCTTTAACCAAGGAAAAATCTTGCTTCTCCATAATGTTATATTTTATAGGGGCATCCCTCAATGCCTTGCTAAATAATGCAATAGGCTGCTCTTGTACTTGAGGATTTTTCTGTAAAAGGACAACAACTATGGTATGTTCTGATGAAAACAAAAAATTATAAAAATCTTTTGAAAAATCAAGACTTATAAGAACCGGTGTTTTGGTTAACGCTTGTTTCACCATCTCAAAGGACTTCTTTGCTTCCACAGTCCTTTTTACCCCTTGATCCTTCTTCAACATGTTTGTTATGTTCCTAAGGAGCTCAGCTAAGTTGGGGATGAACCTTCTCAAAAAGTTAATCTTTCCAATGAAATATTGCAACTCCTTGATGTTTCAAGGATGAGAGATTTGCAATATGGCTTCGATCCTCTTGGGATCTATCTTAATACCCTCTTCTGAAATGATGTGCCCAAGAAGTTTACTTTCTTGGAGCCCAAATAGTGTTTTATTAGGGTTCAAAGATATTCCAAACTTTCTGCATTTCTCGAAAACTATTCTTAAATTTTTTAAGTGTTGTTCATCTGTTTTTGAAAACACAGTGACATCATCAATGTATATAATGATGAAGTAGCCCAGTTCTTCTTAGAATGCTATGTCCATGGCTCGGTGAAAAGTTGCTCCAGCATTCATTAGACCAAAGGGCATTTTCACATGCATGAAAGTGCCCCATGGTGTAGTAAAGGCTGTCTTTAATTGATCAACAGGGTGAACTAAGATCTGATTGTACCCTGAGTAGCCATCAAGCAAAGAAATTCTTCTAGACCCTACCACCCTTTGTAAAATATCATCCATCTTAGGTAAAGGGTAGTTGTTCTTAATGAAGCTTTGTTTAAGTCTCTAAAGTCTATACAAAGCTTGACTTCTTTAGTTTTCTTCCTAATCGACACCGATTGTGACACCCACCGTATCTAATAGGGACAATAATACGACCTTCATACATTTTCTTCATTTCCTTTTCAACCAAAGGCAACTGAACAGGGTTAATTTTGCGCAGTTTCTGTTTGAATGGTTTTTGGTTTTCCTTGAGAGGGATTTTGTGCTGTATTATTTTAGTGTCATAGGATTTAAGATCTTCGTAACTCCACGCAAAAACATCAGAAAATTCTTTAAAAAAATCTATGTACTTGAGTTTAATATGAGCTGGTAAATTCATATATAGTTTGATCATCATAGGTTTTAGCTCACTTCCTATATTGCACTCTTCCACTTCAGCCTCTACAGGCTCTAGTTTAGGCTTCTTGGCCATGTCATTAAAATCAAACAACTCTTCTAAAGGGGCCAGACCGCTTGGCAAACTTTCATCTTTAGAGTGTAGGGTTAATAACTCCTCTGTTTCTAACTCTGCGTTCATCTCTGTTTCATTTTCAAGTTTGCTAGATAACAGGCTTACATTGGCAAGTTCGGGAGACCTTTCTTCTTTATCAAGAAAAATTTCTTCACTAGGGTAGTCAGTTTCATAATCTGAATCTGAACTTGGTAGTTCGAATTCATTTCTGAACTGCATGAAGTCTTATATTTGTTTGTCTCCATCGAACACCTACTAATATTTTTCATTATCGGGAACGGCTGGTCTAAATTTTATTTGAGTTGTGCAGTCTTTGGTTTCAAATGGTGTTAAGCATGTTCTAGCTACAAAGGCTAAGTTGTGGGCCGCAATATTTCTTTTCCTTGGGACAAAAATTAATTTGGACTCCCTGAAAGTTTTTAAAAGGTCCATGACATCGTTTCAGTAGGCCCTAAGTCTGGGATGATTTACGTTATACTCCCCATTGACTTTCCTGATGACTAACTCTGAATCCCCATACACATTGATTCTTTTGGCTCCTAACTTCTTCAACAATCGTAAGCCTAAGAGAAGGGATTTATATTCCGCTACATTATTCAAACACTGGAAGTTTAATCTACAGGAAAGGCTTTCTGTGTGATTATTCTTAGTGTTGAAAATCCAAACCCCTGCACCAGCATTGCTCCTAGTGGAGGTGTTGAGCCTCAAAATTGTGCTTTCCTTCACCTCATTTTACCTCATTTTCCCTTGTCCATTGCTATCTTAGACCCAATTGATCAATTAATATAGTTAAAATTACTTCTAGAATGATTTACATGACTGACTTGCTAAGTTTTGTGATTTTTGCCATTGTAAAGAATTTTGACCGGAACTAGCTGCAGAATGCAGACATTCCGTAGCTAACCGGCGATTCTGCAGCTGCCTTCATGTTTGAGTATGTTCCAGGTGGCCTCTTGAGAAAAACCGCATATGGGCATGATCCACGTCATGTCTACATGGTTCGTTGCTCATCACGGAGGAAGAAACGAATTCTGGGTATGGTTTTGAACGTGGGAACACATTTAGGAAGGAAGACTTCTATTAGGACTGTCTCAGTCCAGATGTCTTTTCCTCTTCACGCAGCCACTTCAAAGAGTCCTAACGTGATTCCGATAAGGAAAGACAATGTTCCTGAATTGTTTCAAGTATTGTTATGTGCATTTGCTTTATAAACACTTGGGAGACCGAGAGCTATGTTAGAGATTTTATGTTAGATTTGATGCTAGATTTTGTTTAAACTCTGTGCTACATTCCTGAAGACGCAGAGTGTTATGTTCAAACTATTTCATCTTTAATGGAGCAGACCGTGTTGTTTTGAAAGCGTGATTTAATTTGTAGTTGAATTCTGTCAGGTGGTAGAGGGCCCCTGCCTCTTGCAAGGATTTATTTTGCGTAAATTAGATAAGTCTTCTAGCCGCCTTTACGTTTTGAATTTGAATTAATAGTTGTTTTAATTAGCTACTGTATTCGTACTCATTCTAACTCTTCCAAAAGAATACGCTCTTCCAAAAAACTATAATGATGAATGGGGAAATGATTATAGTATTGTAGGATTAGGAGTTGAATTCATAGTTGTTTTAATTAGCTACTGTAGTCGTACTCAGTCTAACTCTTCCACAAGAAGACGCTCTTCCAAAAAACTATAATGATGAATGGGGAAATGATTATAGTATTTTAGGATTAGGAGTTGAATTCATAGTTGTTTTTAATTAGCTACTGTAGTTATATTCATTCTAACTCTTCCACAAGAAGAAATTCTTCCAAAAGATTATAATGATGAATGATGAATAGCTATAGTACTGTAGGATTTAGTTGTAGTTTTTGCTGTTCACTATCACAGTTACACTTGTTCTAATCACTCTTCCACAAGAAGAAACTCTTCCAAGAAATTCCTAAGAAGTTCAAGACATGCCCGTGATAATGAATGATTTAGTTGTGTGTTTGTACTAAGTATCATCTCTGTTCTTGCTCTTAAACGCTTGCCCAAGACATCATAATGACGAGTAGGATATGGATATGATATCTTAGTTTTTCATTTGCTTTCAGTCCTTTATATTTTCATTTGCATCCAATTACACAGTCAGAATTGTTCTAACTCTTCCAAAAGAAGGAACTCTTCCAAAATATCAATAATGATGGACAAAAAGATTGTGTAATTTCATAGAATAATGCATGGTAGTTTAGTTAGAATGCTCCGGAGTTTAATTGCACTTAACTCATGTTCAGTTACTTTGTTTCAAGTTTGATGATGACTTATAGTTCATCATTGTTTTAGATTAGTGGCATCTTAAGTTCATTCTTAGATTAACTCATTGCACTTGCACTTCATATTCAAATTGTCATCCATTGCACAATAGATTACTTCAGTTGTTAGGGTTAACAAGACAGCCTTCATTATTCACAAACCTCTTCTTGTTCTAAAATCCATAATTGATCTATAACCATATGAACAGAAGACAACATCATTTTAAGGCCTGAAGTACCTCTGCAATTTCCTCATCATTTTATAAACAGAGCTCTTCCTCAAAAGACTACTTTGGAAAGAAATAAATAACTCTTGAGTAAAGGTTTTGTGACATTCAATTAAATTGCAGAATAGAGATAGGAACTAGTTCTAGAATAGAAGATCTTATGATGATAACAATGTTTTTCCTCTAAATATGTTTCAAATCTCTAATCAAGGACAAAATATTGCACCATTGTAAGTTAGTTATTTCACTATTTATTTAAAGGATTTGCATACTTAGTGATCATTTCTCAAGTTTAGTTTATGTTTTGAATCATTTGTTTGAAAGTCATTATCAAGCTTTGCTTTTATTTAGTCATAGTTTAGATTCAGCTTCAGTGTTTCCAATTGCATTTGCCATTTGTTATCCATCAATTAGGTTTAACTCTATTTTTAATCATCAGCTCATTTCCACTAGCTTTCTAGGCATTTTTCCTACAAACATAAAACTACCAAAAGACCAAAAACATCATAAATCATCACAAAAGACCAAAAACATCACAAAACACTACACACAACGCATTAAGAAACAAGCACCTAGGTACATACAGTACACTTCACTTCAGCAGTTTACAAATCCTGGTTGACAATTAAATGAGCTCAGTTTAGGAGACTAGATTGAGACAAAACATTTTGGCACCGCTGCCGGGGAAGTGAAAACTAGGTAACCTTTGTTTCTTAGCATCCAAAAAAAAAAATTTATGCGTAGGGAGAGAGATTCAAGGGGAATATTTATAAGCAGCAGAGGCAGAAGTTTGATTTCTAGAACACCACTTGTTTCATCTAGATCCAGAGCTAGTACGCCTTCAATTAAAACCAATCTTCCATCCTTTACTGATCCTGGACTTCTAGAATATTTAAGGTCACCTATTCCATTAGAGAAACCTTCCACTTCATCCACTGAACCTGCCATAGAAGAAGATTTAAAAACTCCTGTTAGGAACACAAACCTTTCTACTTCCACAGGAGAGTCAACTATGGCAGAAGAAGGAGGGGGAGGAGTTTTTAATGGAGAACACACATTATTTGGAGGTAGAGGTAGAGGTAGAGGAGAAGGAGGAAGAGGAAAGGAGGTAGAGGTGAAAATGGAGGAAGAGGTAGAATAGGAAGCTCTTTTGGGTTCCCTATACTTGATGAAGAAACCAATACAACCATGAAAAACATTTCACCCTCTGTTCTTCCAAACTTCTATGGACTTAAAACTGAAGATCCTGAAACTTTCTTATTCGAATTTGAAGTGCTGTGTAGGACTTATGACTATTTACAAGATGCTCAAAAACTGAAATTATTTCCTTCAACTTTGAAGGGAGCAGCATTGAAGTGGTTTATGAGTCTAATCAGTAGTTCTATTAGAACATGGGAAGATATGAAACAAGCATTTCTAGAGAGATATTTGGATTATTGTATTCCGGTTAATCATAAGGAAGAAGTGTTCAAGATGTTACAAAAAGAAGATGAAAACTTAGAAGATTTGTTGGAAAGATTTAATTACAACATCAAAAGGGCAAAAATGGAAAATCTAGATCAAGACACCTTAAAAGCTCTTTTGTTGAAAAAAATTAGGGATGAATGGTTGGATATTCTTAACATGATGGGAAAAGGGGATATATCACAACTCACATTACCTGAAATATCGGAGTTATGTATTAACCTTTCAAGAGGGAAATCTAAAACTGTCAAAGGTCCAAGAGATCCCGCTCTTGCAAGGGCAAGTAAATCTGCTTTTGGGACAGTAAGTAGATCAGAAAATGGACACATGCTTGATGATTTTAGGTCTGACATCTTAGGGAATCTTAGTGAACAAATAGACACCCTCAAGATACAAAACAAGCAAAAAGCTGAATCTGATGCCTTGGCAATCTTTTGTCCTAAATGTAGAAAGAAACATGCCCTAAGAGAGTGTCCTTTGGATGTAAAAGTTGTAGAAACCTGTGTCATTTGTTCTGAGCAGCATGAGACCAAGAATTGTCCTTCTCTTCCTGGTCTCAAGGCTGTTTTTCAAGAAGAAACTCTTACAGATTCCACAGAGTCTCTTAATTTTGTATCTAGAAGACCTTGGCAGGGACCTCAGACACAAGGATTCCATGATCAAATGTATAATCAACCTCCACCTTGGAATTCTTGGCAGCAACCTTGGCCCCAATTTCAAAATCAATCTCAATCTTGGGCACAAGGAACATAAAGTCCCTATGGAAGATACTCTCCATACTATCAGTATCCACCATCCTATCCACCATATCCACATTTTTATCCTCAAAATCCTCAACAAAATTTTCCTCAAAATCTTCAACAAAACTTTCAACAAAATTCTCAACAACATCATCAGAACCAGCCACATCAAAATAAACCACTTCCATTACCATTTCCTCAAAAATCCAATCAATTTCCAGCTCAGCCCATACCAAACCCCAATAATAAGAACCCTCATAATACATACATGATAGAAGGTCAACAATTTCCAACTTATTTAATTACTCCTCTAGACCTTAGTGATGTTCAACTTAGGTCTGGAAGGATACTTGAGAAGAGGAAACCTTTTGTGATCATACAAGAACAAGATAATTCTGAGGAAGACTCCCTTCGGGTTAATAAAAGTCTTGAGGAAGATACATCCTTTCAAGATCAAAACATTGAAAAACTGAAACAAAAAGATCCAATAAATCCAACTCCAGTATTAGAGCAACCATCCACATCTACTTCTATACCTCCCTTTCCGGAAAGACTACAAATTGATAAAGGTGTAGAAAACAAATCATGGTGCCTAATTATGATTTCTTAGATGAATTGAGAAATGTTTGCATTAAAATTCCATTATTGCAAGCCATCAAGGAAAGCCCAATTTTAGCCAAAACAATAAAGGAGTTGAGTATGAAGACAACAAGAAAAAGAATAAGAGAAACCAAGAAAATTCAACTGGTAGGACAAATAGCATATATTATGATGGGCAAGATTGCTATTCCAAAGTATCTTGAGCCAGGAAATCCAGTTGTCAAAATTCACATCAATGGAATTGAAATTCAAAACACACTCATTGACTTAGGAGCAGCAATAAATATCATGAGTAGAAAAATCATGGACAAACTGAAACTTCCTAATCTTCTCTTTACACCCACACTATTACAATTAGCAGATAGATCTGTGATCAGACCAGATGGGGTAATAGAAGATATTCCAGTGTCCCTAGATTCTTGGGAATACCCTGTGGATTTCATGATCCTAACTCCCAAGAATAATCTAGGAGGCCATCCTGTTATATTAGGAAGACCTTGGTTGGCTACAGCTGATGCTTTTATTAGTTGTAGGTCCGGTGATATGTATATTTCTAATGGTAGTTCAACAAAGAAATTCACTTTATATCCTCCAGCTAGGACAATTACAGATTTAGATGACACTCAATGGATAGAGGATGAAGAATATTTACAACCACTCTTCACAATTTCAGAAATTAGTGAAGATAATCGAATTCTGAATACTCTAGAAAACTTTGAATCTTCTCCAGAACACAAACATGAATCATTTCAGGAGGGATCCAATATTGAATTTTTTTCATCTAGGCAGATGTCTCTTCATTCTATGGACAAATTTGGCAGCTCTACAAGTGAAATTTTTCCAGGAAAAACTTTGAACATAAACAAAAACCTAGAAAAATCTCAACAAGAAGAGTTAGTCAAAGTATTACAGAGACATTCTTCTGCATATGCATGGGAATACACTGACATGAAAGGGATAAGTCCCAAGACTCGTACTCATCACATCTATATAGAGGCAAATTGCAAACCAATCAGACAGCCTCAAAGACGGATGAATCCAAATCTTAGGGAAATTGTTAAGGAAGAATTGCAAAAATTGTTAAAAGTTAATTTCATCTATCCTATTTCAGATAGTCAGTGGGTTTCTCCTTTGGTGATTGTGCCTAAGAAAAATGGAAAATGGAGGGTGTGTGTTGACTACCGAGAACTTAATAAAGCTACTCTTAAAGACCATTTTCCCTTACCTTTCATAGATCAAGTATTAGATACATTAGCAGGTAAAAAGTACTTTTCATTCCTGGATGGGTTTAGTGGTTACAATCAAATCCAAGTAGCACTTGAAGACCAAGATAAAACCACATTTACTTGTCCTTGGGGTACCTATGCCTACCAAGTATTGCCATTTGGATTGTGCAATGCACCTGCAACATTCCAAAGGGCAGTATTAGGAATTTTTTCTGATCTGATACATGACTGTGTAGAGGTGTATATGGATGATTTCACAGTTTATGGGGACACATTTGAAGAGGCTTTAGAAAACTTGGAAAAAGTCTTAAAAAGATGTCAAGAAGCAAACCTTTCACTTAGTCATGAAAAATGTTTTATGATGTTTACTGAAGGTATTGTTTTAGGGCACCACATTTTAGGGGATGGGATTAGAGTTGATGAGTCAAAGGTTGAAGTCATCTCTAACCTATCTATTCCAAATTGTCAAAGAGATGTTAGAAGTTTTCTAGGATTTATAGGATATTATCGGAGATTTATAGAAAACTTCACCAAAATAGCATCTCCACTCTTCAAATTACTCACCAAAGATTGTGAATTCAAATGGACTTCTGATTTCCAGTTAGCTTTTGAAACCCTGAAAACCAAAATTTCTGAAGCACCTATATTAAGGGGACCTAATTGGAAGTTACCTTTTCATATCTCGACAGATGCTTCCGATACAGCTCTAGGAGCAGTATTGGGACAAAAAGATTTAATTCCCTATGCCATCTATTATATCAGTAAAAATTTGACTCCTGCAGAGTTAAACTATACTGTAACTGAAAAAGAGTTTTTAGTCGTTGTTCATGCCATAAACAAATTTAGACACTATATAACAGGCTATGAAACTTTTATTCACACTGATCATTCTGCAATTAGATATTTAATGAACAAATCAATCACTAATGGCAGAGTTATAAGATGGTTGTTACTATTGCAAGAATTCAACATTACTATTCTAGATAGGCCTGGAAAACAAAACACTGTGGCTGATTTCCTGTCTAGAATCCAAAATATCAAAGATGACACTCCGGTTGAAGATCAATTTCCTGATGAATATCTCTTTGCAATCTCTACTCAAACTCCATGGTTTGCTGATATTGCTAATTATTTAGTTTCAGGAAAATTTCCTTCAATTATGAATGCAAGGGATAAAAGAAAATTCATTAATGATAGTGCAAGATTATTCATGGGTCGCTAATGAGTTGTACAAGACAGGTCCAGATTTGATCATTAGAAGGTGTGTTCGTGAAGATGAGATGCCTGAGATTCTCAAGGCATGTCATGATGAACCTTGTGGCGGACACTTTGGAGATAAGAGGACAGCCTATAAGATCCTTAATTTAGGATATTATTGGCCATCTTTGTTTAAAGATGCAAGGGAGTATGTAAAAAGGTGTGACAGTTGCCAAAGGGTAGGGAAACCTTCTCCTTCAGGTGAGATGCCATTACAACCTCAGGTACACATTGAACATTTTGAAAAATGGGCTTTGGATTTTGTAGGACCTATTAGTCCTCCATCAAGACAAAAGAAATACATATTAGTTTGCACTGATTATGTTACTAAGTGGGTAGAAGCTAAACCATTACTTGTTGATAATGAATCATCTGTAGTTACTTTTCTTTTTGAGGATATTTTTACTCGTTTTGGTGTCCCAAGGGAAATTGTTACAGATCAAGGAGCTCAATTTACATCAAGGCTAGTGGAGCAAATGATTGAGAAGTACAAAATCAGACATAGAAAATCTACTCCTTATCATCCACAAGCAAATGGTCAAGTGGAATCTACTAATAAGGTCATTGAAGGAATATTAACAAAGATTGTTCATCTACATAGAAGAGATTGGGTAGATAGGCTTCCTGAAGCCTTGTGGGCCTATAGAACTACATGGAGAAACACAACAGGCCATACTCCTTATGAGCTTGTTTATGGAAAGCAAGTTTTGTTTCCCATAGAATTCCAAATTCAAACCTTCAAGATGGCAGTTCAGCTAGGACTTGATCTAACGGAGGCACAAAAGCATAGACTGGAGCAAATTAATGAATTGGATGAGATCAGACAAGATGCAGTTCAGAAAACAAGTCTAGTCCAACAGCAAAGGGCTAGATGGCATGACAAGTACATCAAGGAGAAGAAATTCAAAGAGGGTGACTGGGCTCTCTTCTTTGATTCAAAATTCAAGGATTTCCAAGGGAAATTTCAGACACATTGGCTTGGGCCATATGAAATTGTTGAAATTTTTGATAATGGGGCAGTCAAAATCAGAACTATAGATGAAGAAAAGGTCACTTTTCTTGTGAATGGTCATAGACTGAAGCTATACCACAAGCCACTCTCAAGAGAAGAATTTGTCAAGAAGTTCCAAGGAAGTAATGATGTGAAGTTAATGAAGAAGAGTCTCTCTTCTTCATCAACTTGATTAAATTTTCTGAAGCAGTTCTTTTTGAAAGAAAAAATAAAAATTAAAAAATTAAAAAATTAAAAAAAAAATTAAAAAAAAATTAAAAAAAGGTATAACCATGAAAACCAATCATTGATTGGCATGTTTATACAGAAAAGATAGGGTGAAAATCAGAGTCTCTCTGACACTCTAACTTTTCCCATTTTTGTTTTTATAAGCAGCTGTTACAAAAATCATAAGTTCAGTTCCATAGTGCTTATGATTCATTTCATTTCATTTCACTCCATTCATTTATTCATCCATACTCCATTTCATTCCACCATTCATATTTCACTCCATTCCACATTTCATTCATCTCATTTTCATCCTCCATCCATCTCATTTTCATGACAAAATACAAAATTTGATGTCTTGCTGTAAGTAAATAAAACATGTCATGAATTGCAGTACAGTTCTTATGTTCTTTCACTCCATTTCATAAACTGAATCCATTCCATTTCATCATCCACTTCATACATCTCATAATCCATCATTCATCTCCATTCATAACATATAGCATTTCACCCATATTCCAAAAACACTCCATTTTCATGATCAAAGTGCTCTACAGGAACATTCTGCAGCTCAGTAGACATTCTGCAGCTGATCAGCCTTTCTGCAGCCAGACAGTCTTTCTGCAGCTACAAACCCTGAAGGCATCAATCAGCAGATATTAGAATTGCAACAAAGTGACCCAGTGTATCCATGAATCAAAAGCATCAAGAAAATTATGAAGACTCTTCCAGAGGGAAACAAAAAGACAAAGATCAAATGAAAGGCAGAGGTAACAAGTTTAAATTATAATGGCATTTCATTAAATTTTAGCATAGTTTTAGTTATGGATTATTCGAAAAGGTTGTTTTAATTATTTTTATTGATCAATAACTATAAACCCTCCACAGACTTTGGATTAAAATTTTCCATTTCAAATTTCATATCCGATATCATGTGAGCGGTTAAAATGGCTGAGGTGTTTGAATTCTCCACGTCTCTTAACCAAATCATTCAATGATGATTCCCTCTGCCGTCGTAAAATCCTCCACCGTCTCTTCAATCATTAATACATTCCCTCCACCTCACTCCACTACTTCATTCCGTGACCACTGCCATCACTCCATTCTGTAGCCGGCATTTCATTCCGTAGAAAGAGATATTATTATCACCGAGAGCAGAGCCAAAGGATATCAGTTTGAATAGCATTGAGCATTGTAAACTCAGAGCAGAACAAAAGGGTAAATTCAGAGGTATAACAGTGTGAGAATTTGAAGCCATTTGATTCCGTGGGCAGACAAAATATCACTGTGGGCAGAGTTTTGAGCATTTTCACTATAAACACAGAAGTGTAGCAGTGTGGAGTTTGAAGTCTTTTGTCACTAGAAGACAGAGGTGTTGCAGTGTTAAATTCGAAGCCATTTGTTACCAAGAGCTAGAGGTATTGCAGTGAAGAAGTTGAAGCCAGTTGTCACTGTTAAACAGAGACATATCAGTCCAAAGTTAAATTGTCAACAGAGGTATATCAGCCGAAGTTTTGAAGCTGTTTTCATCGTCAACAGAGGCATATCAGCCCGAGGTTTTGAAGCTGTTAACACTATAAATCAGAGGTATGTCATTCCAAAATTGAAGCCATTTTCATTCAGAACTTGAAGCCATTTCAATCTGAAAGTGAAAGTCATTGTTTTTTTTGTGGGTAAAAGAGTGTTAATTTGAAAATTGAAGAAGAAATCATGGGTTTCATTGTAAGGACTGAACCAGTGGGTTCAAAATATTTATAAGGCTACCCTAAATGCAAAGAAATGTTACAACAAATAGGATGGCTTCAATTTTTGGAGAAATTTAATGGCTTCCACAAGGAAGTCACTAAAACATTTGCAAGATCATTTCAAGGAACCGAAGTTGAAGTAGGAGATGTCAAATTTACTGTCACTGAAGTTTTCATTGCAGAGGCTACATGATTGCTTAGAACTGGAGAGAGATGGTTTAAAAATAGAGAATTCCACAATGACTCCTGGAAACAAATTTTAAAATCACCAGGTATGGATGTCAGTGTATTTAAGAAAGGAATTCCCAGTTCTGCATTGAAAAAAAAATGGAGAAACATACTACTTCTTCTGCAAAAATTTATTACATGTGAGGGTAGATATGGAACATTTTATGTCTACCACATTAGACTGATAATGCATTTTCTGGGGGAAGACTTAAACATACCATATTTCTTGCTTCAAAGTCTGAAGAAGATGGCTTCCTGTGTTCAAAGAAGGGTTCAATTTTTAGAGACAACCCTATATCATCATGGTTTGGTCAAAATTCTGATTAAACATCATCTAGCTAAAACAAATGATACATGGGACGATTTCTTAATAAGAAATCATTTTGAAGAAGCAAAAGAACCATCACCTGAACCACAGCCTACAAAAAGAAGTAGGAAATGGAGGGCTTCAGAAGTTGAAATTGACAAACCAGTCCAAGAGAGCAGTGAGGAAATCATTTTAGAGAAGTTGACCCAAATCAAGAGGCAACTTAAGGAAGAAAAGGTAATCAAGAAATCTGCCATGGAGAAAGGAGAGGGATCTTCTCAGCCTAGGAGAAGCCACAGATTAAAGGGAAAACTAAAGAAAACTCAAATCAAACAAACAGGGGTGATTGATATAGAAGATGAGGAAACATCCATGGAAGAAGATGTTGAAGAGGAATTTTATGAAGGAACCCCTGAAATTGACCCTGCTCAACAAGAAATATATGACTATGTGGAAACTTTAGAGAGGAGAGCTTCAGAAAGCAGAGAAAGAACCCCCAGTCCTCCACTGTCTGAAATAGATATATTAAGGAGGGATAGATATGAGTTGGAATTGCTGAATAGACACATCAAAAACGAAAATGAAATTCTCAAGGATCAGATCAAGCTCAAAACTGATATGAACTCAACCTTATCCCTGCATATAGACAAAGTGGAGAAGACCAATGAGAAGTTGAAGACAAGGAACAAAAAGCTAATCAGGGCACTCACCAACCTAAGGTTCAAACTTGTTATCAGAAAACCCAGAAGATCTCTAGCTTCCAGACAAAGGACAAGGAGAGGATTAGATGTCCTTGCAGAAGCCTCTGAATTCATAGGATAATTTGCATGAGGACATGCAAAGAGACAGCAGTGGGGGTATGTTGAGCCTCAAAATTGTGCTTTCCTTCACCTCATTTTACCTCATTTTCCCTTGTCCATTTATATCTTAGACCCAATTGATCAATGAATATAGTTAAAATTACTTCTAGAATGATTTACATGACTGACTTGTTGAATTTTGTGATTTTTGCCATTGTAAAGCATTTTGACCGGAACTAGCTGCAGAATGCAGACATTCCGTAGCTAACCGACGATTCTGCAGCTGCCTTCATGTTTGAGTATGTTCCAGGTGGCCTCTTGAGAAAAACCGCATATGAGCATGATCCACGTCATGTCTACATGGTTCGTTGCTCATCATGGAGGAAGAAATGAATTCTGGGTATGGTTTTGAACGTGGGGAACACATTTAGGAAGGAAGACTTCTATTAGGACTGTCTCAGTCCAGATGTCTTTTCCTCTTCACGCAGCCACTTCAAAGAGTCCTAACGTGATTTCGATAAGGAAAGACAGTGTTCCTGAATTGTTGCAAGTATTGTTATGTGCATTTGCTTTATAAACACTTGGGAGACCGAGAGCTATGTTAGAGATTTTATGTTAGATTTGATGCTATATTTTGTTTAAACTCTGTGCTACATTCCTGAAGACGCAGAGTGTTATGTTCAAACTATTTCATCTTTAATGGAGCAGACCGTGTTGTTTTGAAAGCGTGATTTAATTTGGAGTTGAATTCCGTCAGGTGGTAGAGGGCCCCTGCCTCTTGCATGGATTTATTTTGCGTAAATTAGATAAGTCTTCTAGCTGCCTTTATGTTTTGAATTTGAATTAATAGTTGTTTTAATTAGCTACTGTAGTCGTACTCATTCTAACTCTTCCACAAGAAGACGCTCTTCCAAAAAACTATAATGATGAACGGGGAAATGATTATAGTATTGTAGGATTAGGAGTTGAATTCATAGTTGTTTTAATTAGCTACTTTAGTCGTACTCATTCTAACTCTTCCACAAGAAGACGCTCTTCCAAAAAACTATAATGATGAATGGGGAAACGATTATAGTATTGTAGGATTAGGAGTTGAATTCATAGTTGTTTTTAATTAGCTACTGTAGTTATATTCATTCTAACTCTTCCACAAGAAGAAATTCTTCCAAAAGATTATAATGATGAATGATGAATAGCTATAGTACTGTAGGATTTATTTGTAGTTTTTGCTGTTCACTATCACAGTTACACTTTTTCTAATCACTCTTCCACAAGAAGAAACTCTTCCAAGAAATTCCTAAGAAGTTCAAGACATGACCGTGATAATTAATGATTTAGTTGTGTGTTTGTACTAAGTATCATCTCTGTTCTTGCTCTTAAACGCTTGCCCAAGACATCATAATGACGAGTAGGATATGGATATGATATCTTAGTTTTTCATTTGCTTTCAGTCCTTTATATTTGCATTTGCATCTAATTACACAGTCAGAATTGTTCTACCTCTTCCAAAAGAAGGAACTCTTCCAAAATATCACTAATGATGAACAAACAGATTGTGTAACTTCATAGAATAATGCATGATAGCATAGTTAGAATACTCCGGAGTTTAATTGCACTTAACTCATGTTCAATTACTTTGCTTTGAGTTTGATGATGACTTATAGTTCAACATTGTTCTAGATTAGTGGCATCTTAAGTTCATTCTTAGATTAACTCATTGCACTTGCACTTCATATTCAAATTGTCATCCATTGCACAATAGATTACTTCAGTTGTTAGGATTAACAAGACAGCCTTCATTATTCACAAACCTCTTCTTGTTCTAAAATCCATAATTGATCTATAACCATATGAACATAAGACAACATCATTTTAAGGCCTGAAGTACCTCTGCAATTTCCTCATCATTTTATAAACAGAGCTCTTCCTCAAAAGACTACTTTGGAAAGAAATCAATAACTCTTGAGTAAAGGTTTTGTGACATTCAATTAAATTGCAGAATAGAGATAGGAACTAGTTCTAGAATAGAAGATCTTATGATGATAAAAATGTTTTTCCTCTAAATATGTTTCAAATCTCTAATCAAGGACAAAATATTGCACCATTGTAAGTTAGTTATTTCACTGTTTATTTAAAGGATTTGCATACTTAGTGGTCATTTCTCAAGTTTAGTCTGTGTTTTGAATCATTTGTTTGAAAGTCATTATCAAGCTTTGCTTTTATTTAGTCATAGTTTAGATTCAGCTTCAGTGTTTCCAATTGCATTTGCCATTTGTTATCCATCAATTAGGTTTAACTCTGTTTTTAATCATCAGCTCATTTCCACTAGCTTTCTAGGCATTTTTCCGGCAAACATAAAACTACCAAAAGACCAAAAACATCACAAAACACTACACACAATGCATTAAGAAACAAGCACCTAGGTACATACAGTACACTTCACTTCAGCAGTTTACAAATCCTGGTTGACAATTAAATGAGCTCAGTTTAGGAGACTAGATTGAGACCAAACAGCAGGATCCATCAAAGTTCATACTCCATAGAGGATTAGTCTCGGTTTTAACAGTTTGACTATCCTCCTCGACTGAAATTCTTTCTAATGTTTCTTGAAGATCGGCACTTGGCTGGGCTTGTTTTAATTCCTCAAGTTTTTCAATATGTTGAGGAACAAGCTCTAAGGTTAAACAACAATGGACGCATGATTTGTAGCTCAAGACCTATGTTTGGTTTGTTATAGTTTAGAGGTTCAGCAAACTGTTTTGGCAGTTGTGTGTCATTCTCCTCCTCTCTATCTGCCATTAACTCTGTTAAAGTTACTTGTTCATCTAATATTTCTTGATTAAAAAGGATAAATTAATCAAGGCCTGTGTTTTTAGAGTATAAAGGAGATTTTCGTGGTCTGTCTTGACTAGTAACCATGTATTGCATATGGGACTCCCTATATAGTCTTCTTGTCTTATTGAAAACAGGGATGGTCACGTAGGTCATGTCCATCTACATAGTCCCTTGTAACTTAGCCCCCCAAGATCTAGATAATAGCATTCCATACTTTGGGGTCACATCAGCCACAACAATGTCCATGACTAAGCATTTGGATGGAATCTGTGCTAAGTTAATGCAGAGCTCTTTGATTAATCCTAAACATTTTACTCTGCTTGGGTCAAAGGAGTAAAGGTCTTTATAAGTTCTAGTGATTTCCAGACCAAGGCTCTCCATTATAGCTTTAGGCATTAAATTATGAGAAGCCCCAGAATCATGCATAGCGTTATGCAAAATCTTGTCATGAACGTTTAAACTCACATAAAAGGGAGGAATAGGTCCCTCTTGATACTTACCTTCAATATTAGGACCAAAAATAAGCTCTGGTTGGTCATCATTAAGATTGACTGTGTCATTATCATCCTCAATATTTAAAGCCTTCAAAATTTGGGTCCTATATACATTCTAGGCAGCTAACTCAGTCAAGGGAACAGAGATTTTAATTTTGGAAATTTCTTGCTCTAGGCTGAAAGGAATTTGACTCTTTGAAGAACTTGTCTCAACCTTATTAGCTGCCAGTCTATCAGCAACATCAGCTTGTTGATTTTTTCTATTTACATTTGACAAAATTGTTTTTACAGGAGTAATAGCTAAAGTGTTAGTACTGCTAAGGTCCGCACTCTGTTTTGTAACGTTTTGAGTGCCTTTCTCTCTACCTTTATCAAAATTTACCGCTATTGTTTTGTCCTTTTGTTTGACAACTTTATTCTTGGTTGCAGTGTTGTTTTGTGAAGATTTTTCAGAGGTTTTATTGTTGGGGGTTTGTTGACTAGTTTTTCTTCTAAGTTCATAATCCCTTTGAGAGTCTACGATGACATTTTCCATGTCTTGATAATAATTTTCATCATCATCTCTTTTTTCATCATAAGGTGTGTATAGACCTTGTTTTCTATCATAATGAATCTCAAATTCATCATTATCTACCCCCAGCATGTTGATATCATCTTCCTCTGTTATTTCATCTGTTTCCTCGACGTCACTTACATAGTTTTGATGAAAGGGAGGAGTGATCTATTGATCATCTTCCCTAGGTCTGTTTGGAGGTTGGTTCTTTCTAAAATTCTGATTCTGGTTCTGGTTTCTATTTTGAGGAGCAGTTTGGTTTTGACTTTCTTGTGCTCTCTCAAGGATGCTCATTTTCTTCATCATCTCCTCCATCATTTTTTCCACCTTTGAGCTGTAAGTAGAAGGGGTAGATTCCTCTCTAAAGGACACTCTCTTCTCATTTTTCATTCTTGCTCTCTTCTACATCAAGTTAACTTCCATGGCAAGAGCTCCTTTTTGCATATCTTCAATAGTTGTAGGATCTCTTTCTCTTAGCTGATAGGCCATCTCAGGGTCAAACCCTTCAGGAAATTTTTTTAGAGCTGAGCCTTGTGGATGTTTTAGATCTGGGGAAAGTACATTATATACGCTGTTAAATATGGTACAATAAGCTTGTACACTTTCCCAAGTGTTTCTATGGAGGTTCTTGTAATCATAAAGGACTTGGAGAGGATTCTTCTTTACTTCCCATTTGTTTAAGAATGTCTAATGGAAGGCTTGGAGATCATTGATACTATGGGGGGTTAAGCCTTTAAACCATTTTATTACTTCTCCCCCTAGACTTTGAGAAAATAATCTAAGCTTGACATAATCATCATCAATTTCATTTCTGTCAAAGTAGTCATTCATTTTATCCACATGTTGAGATGTTGTTGTAGCATTACTAGCATCATATAATGGAATTTTGGACTGATAGTCCTGTGGAAGATTGACTAAGGGAATAGGAAGGACTAAGGGAGCATACCATGCTACCATGATACACTGTGGAGGTGGATTTACAAGAGGTGGATTAACAAAAGGTAAAATGGGTTGAAATGGAGTGTTTTGGATAGTGGATGTAGGTTGAAGAGATGTGGATGGACCAAGAATAGATTGCTGAGCTGATCTTGGATGAGAAACACCTAAATTGGAAAGGGAATGTAGATCAGGTGGTGTTGTTTCTCTATTACCCGGACGTTCACTTGTTTCAGGAGATGAAAGTGAAGACTCAGAATCTAGCTGAATTATATCATCAAATGAATTGGTTCTAAATGGATTTACTAAGTCAACCTGTGATTGTTGTAGAGCTGAAATATTTTCAGGAACTAAATTAGCTCTCAAGTGTGATCTAAAAATAGTTGATAATTTAATCCTAGGATACTCCCTAAGGACACTTTCCGGGTTATCAACTATCTCCGGCGGCTTCGGGTCAGGATAGGCTCTAGTATGAATCTTTCTAGGAGCCACTATGCTGTGTTTTTTAGACCCAGATAAACAAGAAAAGTTCAACCAGGTATGACAGTCTTTAAAAGGTCAACTAATCTGTTTACACAAATTTTAATCCTACAGTCCTCTAACTGAGTTTGAATGATATTACAATGATAAGGGTTCTTCCCAGTGGAGTCTTAAGGTCTGTTGAGGATTGTGGAGTCACCAAGTGGAAGTTTTTAGCTCTTTTGGAGGTAAAAGGTTTTATGGTCCACCACCATGTTTATTGAATTCCAATCTGAAATAATTTTGAGTTTTATGAGTTATTTTTCAGTTGTGTGGTTTCTAAGAGTGTCCCAAATCTGTTTCACAAATTAGCTACGGTTATGAGACAAAGATAGTCTACTCTTATGGCTAATCTAGCTAATTTTTCAAGGTTAGATAAAGACTTATGAGAATCCTAGGGTTTTCCTGGCTTGTCACTGATTCAAACAAGTTTTACCATTACTTGGTAGTGCTTGAAAAGGCTGCTTTTACTCACAAGGTTTTATGAAGTTTTTAAGGGAACCTAAGATGAAAATTCGACTAAGTCCCCAGTGGAGTCGCTAGAAATGTTATTTGCTGGTGGCTCAGCTGGTTAATATATCAAATGTTCTTTGAAACAAATTTCTGATATCCTATGATTACCTTAAAATGAAAATTACTCAGAAAGTTCCCCAGTTGAGTCGCCAGAAATGTTAGTTCCCTGTAATCAGCAAGATTGGCAAAGTCCGACAGCAGGGAGAACACCATTTCAACCACTTTGGGATTCTAGAATCTAGCCATCCTGAATCCAGAGAGGGAACTCTCCAATAAGTGTAAAGATGGATTTATATTTAAGGTTTTGGGTAATGATATTAGGCTAGTTATGAAGGCCGAGGGTTTTGTTTTGTTTTTGGATGGTTGAGCATGATTATTATTTGAGTGGAAAGTTCTAAATGCAAAGAGTTCCAAAGGTGAGAATTTGCAAGAAAATAGAACAAGCTTTGGCCAAAAAGATGGATGTTTTGCAGGTTTTAGTCCATTGGGCTATGGAGTCATAATAGGGTTTAATTGAAACAACTAGGTTCAAGAGTGGTCTACGGGGCAAGTCATCTATGTCTAAGGATCTCTTTAAAGTTGATTTATGGAATGAAATGAAACAATAAGAAGGGGAATTAAATAGATGAAGAACAAAGAGCAGCCTAATGTCAGGTAAGTACTTCTAAACTAGCCTGCCTTTTACATACACTTAAGAAAGACATAAAAGTAATCTAAGATCATGTAAGTACTTCTAAACTAGCCTACCTTTGATGCACTTTCAATAGAAGACATTTTAAAACAAAGGGAAACTTGAAGGCAACTGTTGGAGAAGAAAATAGCGGGTCGGGCTCACCACAAATCCTCTCCTAGCTCTGCTCTACTTGGTAACTTTCAAGACAAACACAAAGATAACAAAGAATGGCCTAAGATCTGGTAAGTACTTCAACACTAGCCAGCTTTCAACACATTCCAAGGGAAACTTTCAGACAGTCTTTTGGGATAAAACTAGGACTAGGGCACACCATATCTTCTTTAGTTCATCTCTACTTAACATGAAATGAAAATAACCTTCAAGAATAACAATTAGCTAAGATAGCAGGATGAGGGAATGCCAGCATTCCTACTGCTTAAACCAAATTAAATCATTCCTAAATAACACAAATTTGGAAGAAAACATTTAGATAAATATTTTCAGTCAGAGAAGGGTACTGGTATACAGTAGGTCCTAAATCTATGCATGCTATTCTTTATAAGAGAAAATGAACAAAGTGGAAACAGAAATGAAATAACAATTTACAATAAGAAATAACATCACCGTCGACATAGACTAGGATCCCATAAATCAACTTGTATTGATGCTCCAAACTAGTTACAGCTTTAAGTCCAATGCTTTAGTTTAGCAATCATCTACACTTCCCAGACTAACTTATTTATCACAAGTAGAGTTCCAAGAGCCAGTGAACACTATCTACAAGTAGAAATCTCAGGCTCAAGTATATTTCAAAGTTTTGCAACCAACAATTTCTCATTTTCTACAGAAGTATTTATAGAAGGAATGAGGAGGTGGGAGAGGATAAAATATCTCCCAGGGAATTTAATACAGACTAATGACTTCTCGGCCCTTGAGGGGCTCGATGAAGAAGATTACATGTGTGTCCTCTGTATTAAATGTTTTTTAACTAAGATTAAAGCTCGGTGGGAGCTTTTGTTGACCTTTGAGGCTTTGCATCATGCTATAGTAAATCTGCTGATATTTTTGTCATTAAATTCTTTCAGTAGAATTAAATGTTCGGCTACGTCGAGGTAGATATCTGATTTTGATCAATAACTTTGGCCTTTGTTTGAATGCTTTGAGGCACAGGTGGCTTTGTGGTAGTTGGGAGGAATCAATTTACCTCAGATGGGGTAGTGGAGACCTTTCTGTCTGATAAAACACTTATGATTTTTTTTAACTGTGTTTTAATTTGGAGGATTAGGCTTTTGATAATCAATCTCACCCGTAATCCTCACAAATCTGTCCTCAATCTTCCGTTCTGGTATGTTCTATCTTTGACACTGATACTCTTTAAAAATAACACTGTGTCTTGTTGATGTGCAGGCCACACAGGGCTCATATGGCATCAATGCCTCATGAAACATTGATGAGACGTGGAATTTGAGCCCTGTGAATGGTTCCCTTTGATGAATGAAAGGCGTGGAAATCGTCATTCCCAGCCTTCGAACTTTCTTTCAATATAATGGAGAACCATTAAACACCTGCAAAATACATAAAAAAATTTAGAAAATCTTGCATTTTTGGGTTTTACTGGTGCAGAGGGTGTGCGGAGGAGCGTGGCCGTTGGATGGCAACATCTAATGGTCGAGATTAGTTAAGAGAAAGTTAAGAAGGAGAGCAGAGGGAAGAATAAGTCAGAACCGTCGATCATGCAATGATCAATGGTGGTGAATAAATCAGGAATCGGTGATCAGAGGGGGGCAAAGTAAAGTAATTTAGACGCACCTGATGGAAAACCTCGATGCGATTAGATGAAAACCATCGATCTGTAGATCAGATCGATGGTGGGAGATGCATCGGGAGATCGCAATCGGTGGGGAGAGAGTAAGGGTGCAATAGAAATCGCCGATGCGATTGGCGCGATCGAGGAAGGCCGATGCGATTGTGCAATCGGGCCATCGCAATCGGAGGTGACAATCCAATGCACCAGATGAAAATCGCGATGCGATGTTGCGCGGGCCATTTGATCGGCTTAAGATCAATGGCGGAGATTTGGTTTTCATCATTCATGGCGAAAAACCTTTATAATGTATGAAAACCCAAAAATTTAATAAAACAAAGGTTTAATGCTTCGGGGGCGAGATATATATATGAAATGACTGGCGCTCGTCTGCTGGGCCGTGGGTTTATATGAAGAGCCATAGGCCCAAGGCTTTTATAATAACGGGCCAATCGCATTGGAAGGTTGGGCCCGGTCTTTCAATCTAACCATTTGAAATCTTTGCGATGCGATGGGCACCTCGGGACTTAAACTCTTGGTCCCGGGTACAGGCTATATGGAATGAAAAGTGGAGGGGGTGGGGTTTATATATATGGGACTTAATTGCATTGGAACCTCTTTAAACATGGCAAACAGACTTATGCACTCAGTCTTTGTGATGCGATAAGCACTTTGCGGGTCTAGCACCTGATTCTAGGGTGCGGGCACGTGGAGGGGAAGTGTTTTGAAACTTAGCCCAAGGGGGCTTAAGCCTTTATACAAAAATATGTATTTTTTATGATTTTTTTAAATTTTTTTTAATGGATTTGGGGGTTTTAGTATAGTTTAAAAATGAATTTTAAACTATGTAAAAATGATTTTCATGAATGGAAGAAGGGAAATCATGAATAATAGAGGAATTTAATGGAGAAAAAGGGGAGAAAATGAAGGTTAGCTTTGAGTCGAGGAAGGGAAAAAAAAATGATGATTTTGCAGTAGTCCTTTGTCATGGATTTAGTGGAATTTCTGAGTATAAAAAGAGAACAGCAGTGAATATTTGGACAGAGGCATGAGGCCTTCAAGAGTCTTCAATAGATAATATCTTTTATCAATAAAACTTGTTTCTTGAAGACTCCAAAAGTGTTTTAGCCAGCATTTGATATAACAAATTTTATAGCTGGCTAACAGACCATTCCAAGATCGTAGTAATAGTTAATCTGGAGATGCCCACAAACGTGAAGCACTTGCGCTCAATCTTGGGGAACTCTATTTGTCATGGTGGATTCAACACATGGGTGTATGAAATCGCACGATTTTAGAGAGTCTGGTATACCCTCTAAACTATAGGTAATAGGCAGTATGTGGGGGGATATCAAAAGCATAAAACTTAAATGAAGTAATACACTGAAGTATGCTCTGTTAAAAAACTAAAACTAAAAACACAAAATAAGCTATATAGAGAGTTCAAAACAGTAACAAGTTAAACAATGGCTCGATGGCCTCTTCTTATTGAATGCTTGGAATGAAAAAAAATGTCACCCACTTACCAAAGGGCCCATAGGCATTGGCTCTAGGTCCCGATGCAAGGATGTTTGTCCTTCAAGTTCTGCCTTCTGATGCAATCTAACTCTCTCTCTCTCTGTTGTAGTGGACTAAGATGTTGGGTGGCCAAGTATTGAGTCCTCTCTTGCTCCATCTCCTTGGGTCACACACGATGCTGGTGTTTCTTAGGCAACTTTGGCCGGCATAACCTTGTGATCACCATTTGTTCATCTCTTGGTGGGTTTATATAGGTGAGCCTCAAATCCTCCCTCCCTCCCTTGGTACATGATGGATGGTGACCCAAGGGAGGGATGTGATTCCATTGTGTGCTCAAATATGCTTTTGTGTGCTCACACAATGTCTAAGGAGGCACTGGTGTTGTCCTTAGATGACTTTCACATAAGGAGAAACTGTCCTTTGCTTGCTTGTGGTCTCAGAAAGTGACTTTTTTCTACTTCTAGGAATGCATGCTTATCGAGCTCCAGTGCGCGCAGAAGGTGCTCTTTTCGAAGGAAAAAGCATGCATTTGAGCATTTATGACTAGTTCAAATTTGATTTTCTCAAAACCTTAGAGATTTTAAATACTTCTTGATTCCATAATGTATCCCTGTCCTGTAAATCCTTAGGCTCGACATTAATTGATGTCGTCTTCTGCTATACGATTTTCCAGTGTTAACAGTTTCCCCCCAATGTGTGAGGTCTAGGAAGAATTGTATAGCCAAAATACATTATAGTTTCTTTTCTGTATCGTATAGAGAGAGAGAGAGAGAGAGAGAGAGAGAGAGAGAGAGAGAGAGAGAGAGAGAGAGAGTGAGGCTTGCGTGTAGAATAGAAAAAACCTTCCACCATTTCCGAGATAACCATGCCCTAAGGGACCCCCCTGCAAGCAGAAAAAATATACAACATATTTGCAAAATTTCAACGAGGCGGGCATGTCCCATGCTCATGATGCTATGGCTAGTTAAACAAAATTGACAGATACATGTGGTTTCTGTGCCACTACTGTGGTAGTGATGTTGGTGGTTGTTGACGACGACTGTTGATGCCCTCAGGGGAATTTTTTCTTTGACGATAGGTGGAATGTGATACCCATATGCGTAATCCCTGTATGGCATATCACTATGCAATGTACACATATGTACTGGCTGGGACCTTGCCGTGTAAGCATTGTTGTCAGGGACGCTTACAAAGGCATGGGTCTTTGACGGATCTTGATCAAAGTGCAATGGTTGTAAGGTACGATACCATCGTGACATGAAAGTTTTTGCTATACCAAGTTGAATGTCAAGAGGATTTATGACATTTATGGACAATGATGTCTCCCATAGTGCCACCAGAGGATACCCCTTTGCATGGGGAGGGGTCATCCAAGGTACCGCTTCCTTTTTGGAAAAGAGGTGTTGATGTCAACAAAAAGGAATCCTTAACCGAACCATAATGGGTTTAACATATGCATGTTGGTGAGCGGTAGCTGAAAACGGATGATGGGGATTCAGCAGCCCAAGGTCGAAGTATATTTGAGCATCTTGGCAGCAGTCATAGGTATTTTTGAAGGGAAAAGTCCCTGGATTCAGTAGGACTTCCAGGGCGGGTATGAAATAGCTATGATTTTCGTAATGGTGCGTACATGGGTGGTATGAAATAATTCGACCAAGGGAGATGGGGGACTACTGCCATGGGAGAAAAGGTGAAATATGAGGGAAAAGAGGTGAAGGGCATTGTTTTTTTTCTTTGTACACTTACCAAAAAATAAAATAATGGGGTTTGGTTTGTACAAAACACAGAGATGGGTACCCCAAAACATGAAAGAGGGTCACTCACTTGATGGTGTGAGGACGGTGTTTTGCTGGGGGTAGGGGTCCCATTGGTTGGTCTCATGTGCAAGGTTGATGAAGCAGAAGATGTCGCAAATGGGTCAATTTTGATGGAGGTATGGTGGGCCAAATGTGATGCACCGAGATGCGCTTTCATTCTGCTTGTACAACCCGATCGTCTGGGAAGGGGGTTAGTTTAAATGGTGAACTTGACCTTATGCATGGTATATGGATGGGCATGAGGTGCTTCCCATACTAGAAATGGTATGGCCATGGCATCACTTGTGGGGTGATGTATGGTCTACTTGGGATGACAATCACCATGGAGGGTAGGCTCTACTAACCACCGCGGATGTTTATCATATGCAGGGTGAGGTGATGATAAACGTGGTCGGGTATGAGGACCCTATGGTTTATTTTTTCTGGAGAAATGATGTCAGGATATGCAAAGTTTTCTGGGACTCTATCATGCTGAGGGTAGAATGATACCTACTCTGGAACTTTCAGTGGTCGGTGTTGTGAATGGTTTGCAGGTTCTTCCTGCAAAAAACAACTACCTCAAGTGAAAGAATTTTCTTTTCATTCAATATTATTGAAAAACATGAATCTTGGAAAGGAAGATGGGAGGGTGCATACCTATCAGCGCTTGAAAAAATATATCTTCGGAAAGTGAATGTGGGGCATCACTTTTTTTCATCATCGTATACTGATGATGGTGCAACTTACGGTTTGCAAAATGGACCTTCTGATCTCCTGTTATGGACCTCCGAAGTTCTAGAAAAGGATGATAAATATGGGATTATGGCCCTAATCCTATTCATTTGTACTTGCTGAGTTCTAGGTGATCAGAGGTGATAGAAGAGCCTTTCTTTCCGTTGCAGTCAGCCTTTGTACCAAGGATTAGTGATATTATGCTGAGGTAACTCTCATGACATCCTGCATTTTAATTTTTCCATTTTGGTGATGCCGAGGGCCATAAAAATTAGGTTTGTACGGCCTCAAAGGGAATTTTTGCCCTAGATTGCATGGGAGATCTAGGAAAATAGGTGCCCCCCTTATGTTTATTTCTCAATTATAGCCACATGAAGGCACGTTGTTCCTACCTCTTTGTGCGCAAGGGCGCACCTGTGAATGAAATAGGTGCGCAAGGGTTGTGTTTTTGAAAAAAAAACTTTTGTTTTTTGCTATCCCTTATGATTTTTCTCCTTTGTACTGATGGGTGTCTATTGCTTGGAAATTTGGTGTGGAGAGAACGAAATTGGCCTAAGATTCGGACTACTCTGGCCTCTGATGTTGGGGCGCACCATCAGTTGGCCGCATGGGGTCTCCTGAAATTTGCTAAAAATGAGTTCCTTCGGTCATAGGACCGTTTGTTACGTCATATAATACATCATTGGCAGAGGAGGTGTAACATGTTTTTTCTAAGGGGGACGAACCTGATTATCCGTCCGGAGATGGATATTTACTTTGTGATCGGATTACTGCCTCAGGGAGAGGCACTGAGGTATCCACTTCTTGCTGGACAAGTGGACATGGACAGGTTTCAAGGGAGGCATTGCGGTGGTGTGCCTCTTACTGAGGGGTGCATCAATATTGTCTCAGTGAAAGATGTGATTGAGTGGTGTGCTTTGGCCATTATTGTGCAACTGGCAGGGTCATTTGCGCCTCATCGGGCATTGGGCCCAAAGGTGGGGGTTTTACGCCATTTGACGAACGGGCATTTCTTTGATTTTGCCCATTTCGTCTTTGATTATATGGTGTCGCAACTGAACCGGGTCCAGTGTGGATCCAAATCATTTGCGTATGCTAGCATTTTTTGTAGCATTATGTACGAGAGAGTCGTATTGCTGAGGCCCGCGGTGGTTGTGCTTATTGGGGGGCCGAGGGAGCCACACATGAGGAGGTGGGCTCCAGTGATGCCACACGACGGTGGTGGCATGGTGGGTCATTATTGGAATGACACGACAGAGGCCTAGTTTGAGGCCAATCCACAGATGTTTTTGCCATACCCTTACACAGGGATGGACTTTCAGGGTGATCCAGATATTGTTCTCCCTTTTGGTTATGTTTGGGGTCCCACAGGTATGTGTTGTATTTCTGAATTTACTCGAGTTTTTTGTGTACTTGAGTGTTTTTTATTAGCACTAACATTCTTTGGGTTACTCGTGCAGATGTTGGCGAGGTGGGATGCTTAGTGGCTCGACTGGTGGGTCACAATCCTCCACCACGACTGCCTCATGGTTAGGGAGGTGGTGCCATAGGTGGACCAGGTGGAGGTGCTGGTAGACCTAGCAGGGATGGCGCTGGTCCTTCTGGTGAGGGTAGCAGCACGGGTGCAACTGAGGTAGTGGCTGAGAGAGCTCATGCAGATGCGGTTGAGGTGCGCATCGCAGTACTTACAGCTCAGGTGGAGGCTCTAGAGGACTTCCGGGGTCGAGTGGACCGTTTGACCAATGAGATGCCTGCTCAAGGTCTTATGGATGAATTCAAGGAGACATGGCTAGAGATAGTGATGGCCCGCAAGAGGGACTACCGACCTGCTCTATGACGGTAGCTATCACAGTGGTGACATCAGCTCCGATGGTGGCACCAGGAGCAGTGGTGGACCCAGGTGCTCCTCTTGAGGGGGCAACTCCCTAGAGTATATTTTCACACAGGGAAAGCACCCGTTATGAGGATGCTTCCCTTATTTTTGATGACCTCTATATTTTTGGGCTAGCCAATGGGCCAATGATACTATTTTTTTACTCTGATACACATATTTTTGATATATATATGAGAGATATTTTTTTCGGCTCTACATGGTGTGGTGTCTATTTCAGTTTATGCATTTTGTGTTATGCTAATGGATATATATGTTTTTGGCTTTTTATGTATGGTGGTTTTCTCGCGATGCATTCCAATCTAGGATATTGTTAGCTATTTGATAAGCTATTTGGTTTTGATTCCTTGATACATGTGAGAATGTAATATAATCAAATTGTCTACTTAATCTTCTGGCACACAAATATTTTCTAAATAGATTTGCATCTCTGGTTTCAAATGTTTGGTTTAACTGCAAGACTACTAACTGGGAATCTAGGTAGACATGCATATGGAGGATGCCTTGGTGGAGGGCCTTGCACATAAGTCCGATATTAGCATCATATTCTGCCTGATTGTTGGTTGCTGATCCGATGCACACACCGTTTGAACATAGTGGCAATCGGTCAGGGTAGTAGATGACCTAGGCGGCTACAGCTAAGTTTTGAGACCATCGCGATGCTCCATCAAAAAATCTGATATAAGGTTCAAGTTGGAGATCCATGGTGATATTTTGAGCGCACTTAGGTTTTTTGGGTCAAAAATATTTTGGTGTTGGAGTTTTTGTGTACTCTAACTCTAGGGGATAAGGGCTACAGGGGCCCTTATGGGTATAATTTCTTGAGGTAAAGGTCATTGATGGGGTTAGTGAGGTAGGTCCCGTCCACTTCTGTCAAGATGTATACCCCCTACTAGAGGCAATGTTTGATGATATAGGACCCTTTCCATAGGGTTTCGAACTTTCCTGGCCCTAAGGCTTCTTTTGTGAAATCATAGTGAAGGACTAGCTCTCCTTCAGTAAATGAGTGAGGGGTGATGTGGTGGTCGAATGATACTTTTACCCTTTTCTTATGGTCCTCATTGTGTTGCAGTGATTTTTGCATGTTTTCGTCAACTAGCTTTAGTTGTACTAGGCATTGTTCTAGAGGCTGGGTGTCATCAAGGAGTTTGATTGCTATATGCAAGTTTGGGATCTCGTGTTCTATGGGGATCACAACTTTGATCCCATATACTAAGTGGAAGGAATTAAAACCAGTGGAAGTCTTAACTGTTGTACGGTATACCCACGGGGAAGAAAAGCACATGTGGTGCCAGTTGGTTTTGTTGTTATTCACCATGCGCTGTAACATAGTTTTGAGTACTTTGTTAATGGCCTCTACCTGTTCGTTGGACTGGGGGTAATATGGTGAAGAGAATTCATGGGTGAATCCAAGATGATGAGATAGCTCCTCAAAGACTTCATTTTCGAAGTGCTTTCTGTGGTTGGAGACTAACTCTTTGGGGACGCCAAATCGGGCTATCACATGGTTGAATAAGAATCGAGCGGAGGTTTCTGTTGTATTGTTGTGTGTGGGCATGGATTCGACCCACTTGGTGAAATAATCGACAGTGACGATGATGTATTTATGGTTTCCTGATGAGGCTGGGTTACAAGTCATGAAGTAGATTCCCCATTTACAGAAGGGGCCGAATACAATGACAGGATGCAGAGGGACGGGTGGTGCTCTTGCCTTGTGGGCGAACCGTTGGCACCACTCGCATCTTTTGACGGCCGTGATATAGTCGTGAAATAGGGACAGCCAAAAATATCCTACTCTTAGGACTTTTTGGGTGATAGCTATTCCAAATAGATGGCCGCCACATGCACCTACGTGGCAATCGTTCAGGGCTTCCTCTACTTGATTGTGAGGTATCGAGGGGATTTTTGGCATATGCACCGACGGTCATCTTGCGTGAGGTGAGGTTTGAAATTTTGGATTCATAAGAATAGGAGAATATCCCCATACTAAGCGTCGTCGGTTGCTACAAAGAACAAGTCCTCATCCTGTAGCGAATCATTTACTGGTGACCCTTTGGAATCTCGTGGGAGGTCTGTAATGAACTCTGCTAGGGCAAGTGCCTTTTTGCTTTTGGGAGAGAAAAACTGTAAGTCATATTCTTGGAGAATGACTATCCAGTGGGTGTACTTGTGGTTCATTCGCTGGCGCGTGAGCAGGTATTTGATGGGATTAGCATCTGCTATGACCGTGGTATTTTTTAAGATGTGCAATGGCGAAGTTTTTGTACTGCGTGGATTAATGCTAGGGCAGTCCTTTCTTCGGGCTCATATCTTAATGTGGAGCCTGATAATGTTTTATTGACGTAATAGATTATGTGCTCCCTTCAGTCTAGGCTCTCCTGGACCAATATTCCAGCCAACATGGAGTCGGAGGCTGATAGATACAGGATATAATCCTTGTTATAGTCGGGGGGACTGATAAGTGGTGCTAAAGATAGTATTTCTTTCAGTGCATCAAATTCTTTTTAGGCATGATCATCCCATTTAAACGGGATGTCCTGGCAGAGGAGGCATAGGAACCATTGAGCATAGGTGGCATAATCTGGGACAAAACGTCATAGAAAATTGGCCTTGACTTCCAGGCTTTGGAGTTTCCTGAGGGTTCAAGGTAGGGGAACCTCTTTAATGGCTTCAAATTTTAAAGGGTCAACTCGAATCCCTTGCTGGGACACAATAAAACCTAACAGTCTTCCTGTGTGGACGCAGAAGACACACTTAAGAGGGTTTAAGTGTAGGTTGTATTTACGGCATCATTCGAATACCAATCGATCCTCGAGATGGTCGGAGTGTTTTTGGAGCATACCATAAGGTCGTCCTAGTAGGCAAGGATAAGGTGTGCCATGTCATGAAATATGTAATTCATGGCCCTTTGGAAGGTAGCTCTGGCATTCTTTAGGCCAAATGGCATTACCTTGTATACGAATGTGCCCCAAGGGGTGGTGAACACAGTTTTATACCGATCTGTATGGTGCATCTGGATTTGATTATATCCGGAGAACCCATCCATGAAAGATAGGGCCTTGTGGCTAGCACAAGCATGGATAACTTGGTCAATGAAGGGGGTGGGATAATTGTCTTTAGGACAAGCTTTGTTCAAATCCTGAAAATCAGTGCAGATGCATATGGTGCCCTGTTTTTTCATGATGGGAAAAGGGTTAGAAACCAAAGATGTATAGGCAATGGGGTAGATAAACCCACCTTTTTGAAGCTTATCAATTTCTCGTTTTATTGCTTCTGCCTTTGATGGGTGCAGTTGACATTTTTTTTGGCAGACTGGGGTTACATCTGGCCAAGTGTCAATATGGTGCTCTATGATCGCGGGACTAAGCCCGAGCATTTCTGAGTAGTCCCAAGTGAAGATAAATCAATACTCTTGTAATAATTTGGTATAAGAGGCTACTTCTTCTGGTGAACATGCTGCCCCCAGCGAAATTTCTTCGACTTTTGATGGATTTTGAGATATGTTCACTTTGAAGGTAGGTGAAATATTTGACATATTGCCTTCCTTGAATGCATCGAGCGCGGGGATGGGGTTTTTAAACCAGTCAAATTTTCCTGATGGCAGAAAGTATTTTGATTCGATCGCATATATCTCTGGTTCGGTTGTCTTGTCAGGACTGATTTCCTTCCTGGGAAGAAACAGTGAGCGGTGATGCATTTCATCCCATGGGTAATCAGGCTCCGTTATGGTTTCCGGGATATCCTCATATGAATGAAAGAGGGTCTCAATGGGGGAGTGTTCCCCCATAGGTTGAGACTGAATGTGGGTGATTCTAGTGGAGCTAGCTTAAAAACACGACAAAGACTCCATCATGGATGCAGTGGAACTAGATGTTGTAGATAGAGTGCAGATAGGTTGGGTTTGTACTATTGTAGGGCCATGACTCAAGCTATCTGCACCCATCAAAGATGTTGTAGATAGAGTGCAGATAGCTTGAGTCATGGTTCTGACGCATGATGTCATGAACCGTATGTGGTGTGTCGTGTCATTGGCGTTTGGACGGGGACATATCTCCCTAATTGGCTGTCTTTCAGATGGCCCCAACTGGGTGGACGTATTTGTCACATCATCTTGGGTCATCAAGCTACTCATGGAATCCCAGTCTACACCGTCTTCTTGGGAGAGGTGGACGATGGTTGATCACATACAATCTAAAGCTATACAGAATCTTGGTATGTAGTGGCATTGACGTACAGGGTGGTTATCCCTACATATCTGGCATGAATATTTGATATCCATGTTATCACGGTACACTACATGGACTGGGTACCATCGTTGGAACATTTCCAAGGTTGGGCAGTCAATGATGAAATGATCGAGTTCATCGCAAAGTACACACTTTTTGACTTGGGGAGGTGGTATGGCAGGGGGTCGTTCGGGTGACCGTTGTTCTTCTTGTAAGTACAATATGGTGTGTGGCTTGTCATTAATAGACTGCATGGAGGGATCCTTCTGATAGGATCGCTCGATCGCGTGTAAGGTGTCCCTATACCATGGTATTTCTGGACAAGGGTGGGTATAATGCCCATAGGTGTCACAGAGGGCGCATGCGTGATTGGTACGTAGCAATTTTCCTGTACTTTTGGTGGCAAGTTCCTTTTTATGGGAATGCCATTTTGAGGTGCCTGCCTCGCAGCTGACAAGTGGTTTTAATTCGTCCAACTCCGGGCATATGTGAGTAGGGTGCCCTATGACATCACATATAGCATAGGCTGATGACTCCCTCTATATGGTGGGGGTCACCACTTTCTTTCCTTTCTTGGCGATTTTCTTTATTGTGGTTACCAGTTTCACAGTGGGGATTTCCCTTGTGGGGGCGGTTTCGGCTGCTACTTGGGTAGGTTGGGGCTCCTCGGGACCGGGGGGATTTAACCCAAATGCAGTAATGTTGGTAGCTGGCGTTCCTAGAGGGGGAACGAGATACCACACTCAGAATGCCAATGATATGTTGGGTAGTACCAGTGTTCCGAAGACCTGCTAGGAGGTGATGCCAGGAGGTGGGTATAGGAAAGGAGTTTGGGAGGTGGCATAGACTAGGGAGGTTGCAATAGTTGATGCCTCGACGTCATTACTACTTGATTCTGTGTCCTGAATAACCTCAGTGCTTGATGTGGACATCATGCATACTATAGCTGTTGTGGCATCAAGCGATACCTCAGGGATAATAGGAGAATCTCCTAGGAATGATCCTAGGACGGATGACGGTTTGAATTGGCCAAGGCCATATTCTTGATACTGTAAAAGACCATCTATGGCTATGTCTATATAGGGTAGAACCATATCTTTGTTGGTCAAAGGATGCTCTTTAGTGTGTTTCAGCTGGTCTACTGTAATGATTCGATCCTCGTGAGGGAACATCATGATGCGGAAAACGAAGGATGCTATGGCAGACATGGCATACATGTAACTTCGCCCAAGGAGTATATTTTAATCCAAGTGAGCGTCCAAGACTTCGATGTCTATGTGGACCATTTTTCCGGCTAAGCAGACCGGTACATTTTGGAAGAGACCGACGAGGGTCGAGGGACGACCGTCGTATGCTCTAAGAGTGATGACGGAAGGTTTGAGTTCTGGGGCTCCTAACTTCTGCCATACATTCTTTGACATGATGCATGTGGATGCACCCTTTTCAATGACACATCGGTGAATAGTGATATTCTGTACCAATACTGGTATCTGGAAGGTGACCATGGAGGGAAGCCTAGGGGTGGCTTTGTCTAAATCAAAAGCCATCATGTGCATGTCGGTAGGGTCGACGGTGCCTAAGGCAGAAATTAGGGCTTTCTGCTGCTTCGGGCACAACTATAGTACCTCCAAAGCAGATAGAGCAGCAGGTTACTGGGCTAAATCATCTACAATGCTATAATTTTGGGTTGCTTTAGAGTAGTTACATGCTCGCCTATTAGGCCCTTTAACCATTTTTGGCAATGGTTCCAAAGGAATCTTTAGAATAGTCAAAGGTGCAGTTAGCGCACTCGTACTAGCCCCTGACATACTGGTGTCTGGTGGGGTGTCGTAGCTATGATTCCAGGTTTGGAAAAACATTTCTTCCCCAGCCATGTAAATTTCATGGTTTTTTTTCTCGGAATTGTTGGGGTTTTGCTGCTGAGTGCTGACCATTCCTTGATGGGGGAAGGGTTCTTGCATAACTACAGTTGTCTTGGAAGATCCTCCTTGTCCTCGGTTACTCTAAATATTTTTAAGCTTAGGGAGTTTAGGATAGTGGTGAGTATAGTGCCCGTACTTACCAGATGTTGAACAAGAATCATTTGTTCGTAGAGGTGGCCTCTTGCCTTACTTTTGGGCATTGCTTGGCTCCTGGTTCTGGTTCCAGTTGGAGTTATCTCTAGCCCAGGATTGCGATGGGCATTGTTGATTTCTACCCCCCTATCCAGAGTTCCCTTTAGTTTTTTTTTTTACCTTTATTTTAAACACATTAGGAGGGTAATTATCTTGATCATACTGGCATGGTTGATTTTGGGACGACTGCACAAAGTTCACCTGTGCATTGTTTTGCGTCGGTGGGTTATGTGCTTGGGACTGAGAATACTATTGTCCCATGTTTGCACTTGGCCCTTGGGGGGGAGTTTTTCCGTTATTTTTTCTTCCTACATACTGGGTCCCCTCAGCCGGAGGGTAAGGTCTTCCTTGGTGATACACTGGTGCCCTATTAGTCAAATTTTGCTACTGCATATGATGACTTTGAAATCTGGGTTGAGACATGTTCTGGGTAGACCCACATGTGTAACCAAGATTCTAACTGCTGCTACCTAGGTACCCTTGGGTCATCGACCCAATAAGTTCGTCTACAGAGTTCGACGTGCCTGGAATTCTTGATAAGATTGCAGGCACGAGGTGTTAGGCATGATACTGTATATGTATCCTGATTGCGTATAGATCAGCTCAAGTTGTTGGGCTTTACTGATTGTGTCCTTTTCGGATGTGGGTTTACGTTGCGCCACATCCTTTGAAATCTCCGTCATCAGAGTTTCCAAAAATAAATCTAAAAGGATTCGGTTGTCGAGTTGTGCTTTGCATAAGTTGCGACGTCGTCTCCACTCATGGAGATGTTCAGAAATGTGGGTAGAGGGGGGTTGTCTGAAATGAGTCAGTAACTCCATTCCTGAATCGTGGTGGATGGGTAACTGAAAGTACGTGAGGAACACAGTAGCAAGGGCATTAAAGGTTCTATGTGAAGCAGGGGGTTGCTCGATGTACCATTTCATAGCCACTCCTGTGAGAGTAAATTGAAACAACCTCAATCGAATAGTATTTTCAATGATGCTATTCGATGAGCACCACAGGTGAAAGGTCATTATATGATTCCCTGGGTCTTCTGCTTGCTTGCCCTCAAAATTTTGTATGTCTGAAGGGAGCTTCGTGGGCATGGGAGGCCAATTGGGGTCATGTGCGATGGGGTCATTGGTGAGCTTGGTTAAATCCGGTAGATTTAACACCACTAAGAAGGGTGATTGAGAGGTTGACGGCATGGAAACGTGTGAAGACACGAAGTTCTGGTTAGAACGAGGGTTAGTCTGTGACGTACCTAGTTGTTAATTTAGCTATCTTCTCGTATGGGATGAACTCTTCTACGCCCTAGGGGATGAGGGGAGAGTGATGTATAGTGTGGTGTTGGAAGACCGGCTAGGGTTCCCAACTAAGGTTTCTCCAAGGAAGGAGGAACCAACCACTGTGGCAATGTTTCGTCTCTGACGCCTAAACAACGAAAGACCTGGAACCCCTTTCGTTAACGGGGGGAGGTCCAAAAGATGCCTGGACCAACGAGGTTCCGTTGGAACTGCTTGAGGTTCATCTAGGTTAGGTTTTGGAAATTTTTTTTGAGGGGATCGATTCTGTGGCCACAACAATTTTATGGCCACCTACATAAGACAAAGCAAAAATGAAATGAATTTTCCTTTAACTTAATCTATGTGAGCAATCAAGCAAAAAAAATGGTTTTGTTTGTTTACGCGTGATACTCAAAAATCCTAGAAGACCTAATAACGTCCTCACACACTCAAAAGTAACTGAGCCTTGAGAAAATTTCTTGTGAGTACTGGAACAATTTCCCAAAAGAACTAGCGACGCCCCTAGTCAGCTGAAGAGAATCAACCAAGGTAAGGGTGGAGGGTCTGTCGCTTGCCTGCATGGTCACCTATAGGGTAAAGGATGCCCTAGTTTTGGCCACTAAGAACCACCATCCCACATGAGCATTCGAGTCTTGGGCTTCTTGGTATTCAGCTAAGAATACCGAGTATCAGCCAGGTCAGGTAGCCCCAACTGATACCACATGCACTACGCCTAAGCCTAACCCCCTCTGAATCGGGTCTCTACTATGCTTGATTTTTCTTTTCTGTGGGTTGATAGGTTGATTTTAAAGCTCCCTAAAAATGCAACTTCTATGTTTCAAATGTGAAGCGTGATCAAGGCAGCTTATTGGATGCCTACCCCCTTGATCCTAACTTAATCTATAATTTCTCTTGTGGCCCCTATGGGGAGAGTTTAGTGAGTTAGTTTAAGTTATTTTTAGGTGGCTTTATTTTCTTAGTGGGTGAATGTGTGTGAGCGTATGGTGAAAAATCTGATAATTTGAACATATGGATATCAATGATCCTTTACAAAAGTCCCCTTAGTTAAACTATGTGATGTTGTTCCTTGCTCAAATAAAAATCATTTGCGGATAATGGGCCACTTCCAAAACCTCCTAATTAGTCTATGTGAGTGACTAAAGGGAGATGGTGAATCAAAAATGTAGAGTGTTCATATGCTTGTCTAGGGTCACCCAATGGCACAAAGATAGCAGATATTACTTGCTCTAACTTGTGATTCAATCCTAGTCCCGCAATTTCCTAAATGCAAAAATTTAAATTTAAACTAAACAATTTCTACACTAGCTTATGCATCTGTGGTCATGAGCCACTTACTTGAACTAGTTAAACTAGGTGTGCATACCAGAATTTTCAAAAAACATAAATTGTTCGGAAAGCAATGGTTAATGTTTAATTCGCCCCCTACTTAAACTATGTGAGCACTTCTTTCAAATACCAACTTAGATGAAAACTAACTAAATGCCTACAAAAAGCAGCAAAAATCAGTTCTCAGAAGCTGTGGGGTATCAACAAAGGTGTTGGCAGATACATTAGGGGCTGCCAAACACACTTAGAAGTAGAAAAAATGCAGAAGATAGGGAGAAAAAATCTCTTTGTAAATTGCGTGCAAAAACCTCTGACAGGTGTGCCTTCCTATGCTTAGGTCACTCTTGAACGCGCGCACTGCACATCTGTGTGAAAAAACTGAGCGCAAAATTCCTACAAGTAAAATATTAGGAGTTTCCTTCTTCAGTATGTCACCTCAGTGAGTCTAGGGACTGTAAGATGGGTCAGAGGATTGTCAGCTCCACTCTAGCATAGACTAAGGGTCTCCTGCAAAAGAAGGCACAACCACATAAACTTGAAACATGTTAGTGGAGTTGCCAATCCTGTTGTGGTGGATTTGACACATGGGTGTATGAAATCACACGAGTTTAGAGAGTGTGGTCTACCCTTTAAACTATAGGTAACTGGAAGTATGTGGGGGGAGTTCAAAAGCATAAAACTTAAATGAAGTAATATGCTGAAGTATTCTCTATTAAAAAACTAAAACTAAAAACACAAAATAAGCTATATAGAGAGTTCCAAATAGTAACAAGGTAAACAATGGCTTGATGGCCTCTTCTTATTAAATGATTGGAATGAAAAAAAATCTTACCCACTTGCCAAAGGACCCCTAGGAAATGGTTCTAGGTCCCGATGCAATGATGTTTGTCCTTCAAGTTCTGCCTTCTGACATAGTCTAACTCTCTCTCTCTCTCTGCTGTGGTGGACTAAGATGTTGGGTGGCCAACCATCGAGCCCTCTCTTGCTCCAGCTCCTTGGGTCACACACGATGCTGGTGTTGATTGGGAAACTTTGGCCAACATAACCTTGTGATCACCCTTTGTTCATCTCTTGGTGGGTTTATATAGGTGAGCTTCAAATCCTCCTTCCCTCCCTTGGTACATGATGGATGGTGACCCAAGGGCAGGGTGTGATTCCATTGTGTTCTCAAATACACTTTTGTGTGCTCACACAATGTCTAAGGAGGCACTGGTGTTGTCCTTAGGCAGCTTTCACATAAGGAGAAATTTTCCTTTGCTTGCTTGTGGTCCCGGAAAGTGACTTTTTTCTACTTTCAGGAATGCGTACTTATTGGGCTCCAGTGTGCGCAGAAGGCGCTTTTTTCGAAGGAAAAGCGTGCATTTGAGCATTTATGACTAGTTCAAATTTGATTTTCTCAAAACCTTAGAGATTTTAAAGACTTATTGATTCCATAATGTATCCCTGTCCTGTAAATCCTTAAGCTCGACATTAATTGATGTCGTCTTCTGCTGTACAATTTTCTAGTGTTAACACTAGTTATTACTGGAAACCTATTTCAGGCTATGCAATGATCACTGTGCCTTTGTAAAAGATACTAAAAAGAATGCGAAATTCTGCTAAGATGACGAGTATTAGAAGAACTTCAAGCTAATAAAAGAAAAGATGGTTACTCCACACATCATGGTCTTCCCAGACTGGTCAAAGGAATTCCATGTCCATGTAGATGCATTATGGATTGCACATGGATCCATGTTAACGTAGCCAGGCACAGGAGAAACAGATCACCCTCTTGCCTATGCCACTCTAAAACTCTCCAGCACAATATGAAACTATTCAACCACAGAATGAGAAGGGTTAGGTATGGTGTATGTGTTGGATAAGTATGCCACTACCTGTTAGGGGGCCACTGTAAGATGTTCAGTAACCATTCTACTTTGAAATACCTGGTTAACAAGCATGTCTTGGGGGGAAGGATTTTTTTATGGTTGTTATTATTTCAGGAATATGATTTTGAGATTGTGGTAAACCCCGGATGCCTAAATCCCAAGCCAGATCACCTATTACGCATTGAAACTTGTGAAGACCCCATACCCCTAGAGGATGGCATGCCCGATGCAGAGTTGTTTGCAATAAAGGTGGTTGATGAAAATTTCCCAGATATCATTCAGTTCTTGACTATTGGATGCACACCTGATGAATATACGTTCCAACAGAAGAAATAACTCTTCGTACGCACGACTGAATTCACCATCATCACAGGAAAATTATACAAATTGGGTGAAGATGAAGTGTTGTGCAGATATGTCCTTGAGTATGAGAGACACGCAATTCTAGATGAAGCCCATGGAGGAATGGATGGGGTCACTACGCAGGCAAGAAAACAACACAAAATATTTTGCGAGCTGGCTTCTAGTGGCCCACATTGCAGAGTTATGTTGTTGCACATTGTCACGCATGTGATGTTTTCGAAAGTAAAGGAAATCCCTCACACCAAGATGAAATTCCCCAGCACCCCTAGATGGCCCTATAGGATTTTGAAAAATAGGCTATTTATTTCAGCAGCCCTATCAATCCCCCTAGAAAGCACAGTGGCATGCACTACATGATCACAGTAATGGATTATGTTACTAGATGGTCTGAAGCCAAACCTATAAGGGATTTCACTACAAATACTGCCACACAATTCATATTCGAAAACATTGTAACATGGTTTGGTTGCCCAAAGACTCTGATCAGCGACCAGGGCACACATTTTGTCAATGAAACCATCAATGCACTCACAGAAGAGTTCAAGATGTGCCATTAGAGGAGTACCCCATAACACCCACATGAAAATGGTGTGGTTGAATCATTCAAAAAAATATTGGAGGCAGTGCTCACAAAGGTATGTAATGCTAAAATAAATGATTGGGATGAACAGGTACCTACGGTTCTCTGGGTGTACACGACGACCTGCAAGAAGCTGATAGGATGGACACCCTTCATACTGGTGTATGGGCAAGAGTTTGTGTTGTCAATGGAATTCATCTTTCCCAGTCTACACATTGCAGCATTTACCAATATGGCAGAAGAATATTCTGTAGCAGATCAGTTGGTGTAGTTGGATGCTCTGGAAGAGGATCAATTTATTGAAAATTATCACCAGCAAGTCCAAAAGTTGCGCAAAATATCTTGGCATGATCAAAACATTAGAAAGAAGGTCTTCCAAGTTGGGGATTTGGTGTTATTATATGACATTAAGTTCACATGCCACCCTTGGAAAATTTGAATGCACTGGCTTTTCCTTCAGGGATATTTTAATGGAATTCACTTGAATCTGTATAGGAACAGCCCGGAGCCAACACCTCAGTGACTCGAGACAAGTCACAATTTTGTGTTGGGGACCTGTTGGAGGGGGGTCCCCTAATGCACAAGTTTCAAAGCTCCACCTTGGGTTATATTTTATGTGCGCATTGCACAAAGGGATGTTAAGGGGCTTTGGTGTGGTCAAAGTCCCCTATTGTTTTATAAATAAACTTTAATATCAACTGTGGGTCTCAAACAATGGTTTGAGACCATAGTATATGTGCGCTAGGTATATTATAAATAGATAGAAGATGTATAATCTAGGGAGTGAATGAGTGTGGAAGATAGGTTATGCTTTTTCTCACAAATAATCTCTAAGAGTCTCGTCAGGTTAGGGTTGGGTAAAAAGCTCTTGTTGGCTATGTGCGTGAAGACCTAGTCTTGGTTGTTTGCAGACTTCGCTGGTTGTGTGCGCAGAAGGGTTTTTGTAAGGGTTTAGTAAGGGCTATTGTGTAAGGAAGATTTTTGTAATGAATGATATTTCTGGAGACAATATAAGGAACTGCTTGGAAAAATTCTTGTTTTATGCATATGTACTATTTATTGTTATGATTTGATGAGATCGCATTATCTGTTTGCTTACTAATGAATGCGCATAGTTGATTGATGTGTTTATGCATTAATATTGACTTCCTTTAAGTAAGAGAGAGATTTGGTCCTGATCTATTGTCTGCGCTAAGAAAACCCTATTTATGTGATATTGTCTTTGTGTTCTTTTATATCTATTATGAAAGATCTATGGATAACTTACAATTAAATGTTGAAACATTATATATATTTCTAAGCCTTTGATGTGCTACGATTTACGCTGGTTTTATATGCCAAAGTGATAACAATTATATGGTATCTCTTAAGGTTTTCACAATTTTGGTGCATGCATCTGTATAATTTTTCTATTGGTTTTTTCAAGGACCACTCATCAATATCTCCCTCAAGGCGCAGAAACATGTTTCCAGCACCCGCCCCCATACTGCTTCAGGTGAGACTTTGTTCTGTGCAAGCAGATCACTGCTGAAGGGGTGAGTATTGGAGGGTTTGTTGGTTTACCTATAACTCTGAACCTGGTTCAACACCCCTCAAGCCAACAATGGTTTGTCAAAAAGGATGAATAGGACAATCATGGAGTGTTGAAGGTGCATGAGATTGCATGCATGATTTCCTCTACCATTTTGGGTAGATGTTGTAGATACTGTTGTTTATCTAATAAATAGAGGGCCTTCAAGTTCCTTGGATGGTTGTATTCCAGAGGAGGCATGGACAGGTAAAAATGTAATCTACTCTTTTTTAAAACCTTTTGGTTGTGAGAAATTTGTCCATATTAATGAAGAAAATAGAGAAAAGCTCGAGGTAAAATCAAAGAAATGTACCTTTATTGGATATGGTGTTAATTATTTATGTAATCACTTATATGATTATGAAAATCAAAAAATAATTAGGAGTAGAGATGGCATATTAAATGAAAATGTTTTGTATAAGGAGATGATGCAGGAAAACAAACAAGATAAAGAGAACAGAGAATACACAATGCTTTATGAGATCATATAAAAAGTAAAGGTGCCTGAAAATTATAATAATCAACAGCCACAACAACAACAACCAAAAAAACAACAAAAAGCACCAAAAACACCTGAAACTGGTGTCAAAAGATCCACCAGGATAAGTAGACCCCCTGGATGATACTCTCCTTTATTATATTATGTATTGTTGACTGATTCTGGTGAACCATAATGTTATGAAGAAGTAATGTGGGTAGAAATGAGAAAGCATTGGGAGCTAGCTATGAAAGATGATATGTAATCCTTGTTACATAACCAGACCTAGGACTTCATTAGGTTTCCTTCAAGTAAAACGAAATTGTAGAATAAATGGGTTTACAGGTTCAAGGAAGAAGATGGAGGAAAATAGAGGTACGAAGTTGGAATTGTGGTGAATGGGTTTACACAAAAGAAATGTATTGACTTTGATTAAATATTTTCTCCTATTGTTAAAATTACTTCAATCAGAACTATTTTAATTCCTGTAGCAGCATAAGATTTGCATCTTGAGCAGTTAGATATAAAGACAACCTTTCTCCAAGGAGATTTGGAGGAAGAGATATATATGTAGAAACCACCAGGATATGAGGTCAAAGGGGAGGAAAAATTAGTGTGCAGATTAAAGAAGAGCTTGTATGGATTAAAATAGGCTCTAAGTGGTATCTAAAATTTTACTGGTTTATGTCTGAACAAGGTTATACTATATGTCACTCTTATCATTGTGTTTATATCAAAAAGAAAAATAATGGAAACTATATTATATTGTTATTGTATGTAGATGAAATGCTTTTTGCAGGGTTTAACATGAGGAAATAAATGTGCTCAAAGGAAAATTGGCAAATTCATTTGCAATGAAATATTTGGGAGCTGCAACGCAAATCCTTGGTATGAGAATAACTAGAGACATGAAAAATCACAAATTAACATTGTCTCAGAATGAGTACATACAAAATTTGTTCAAAATATTTAATATACAGAACGAAAAACCAGTTAATACACCTTTGGTTAGCAATTTCAAACTTAGTAAGAACATGTGACCCAAGACCCAAGAAGAAATGGATTATATGACTAAATTTCCATATGCATCAACAGTTGGAAAATTATTCTATTCAATGGTCTGCATAAGCCATGATATTTCACATGCAGTGGGAGTTCTAAGAAGGTACATGAACTATCCAGGAAAATAACATTGGATGGTAGTAAAAAGGATTCTTAGGTATTTGAGGGGTACCACAAATGAAGCATTATGATTTGGTGGTTCAAACATTTCTCTACAGGGATATGTTGATTCATATATGGTAGGTGATATAGATAACAGGAGGAGCACTTCAGGGTATCTATTTACTGTAGGTGGAACAATTTTCAGTTGGGTTTTGAAAATGGAAATTGTTGTTGCACTTTAAAAAATTGAAGAGAAATATGTTGTTGCTACAGAGGCTAGTAAAGAAATGATTTGGTTACAAAGGTTTATGGATGAATTGGATAAGAATCAAGAGATAGCCATGATATACAATGACAGCCAGAGTGTCATTCATCTTGAGAGGAACTTAAAATTTCATCCCAATACCAAACACATATAGCTCAACTTCCGGTTCATATGGTTAGTGTTGGAAGATGGACAGTTGAATTTGGAAAGATGCACACTATCCAAAATCATGTAGATATGTTAACAAGAGTTCTAACTAGGGAGAAACTTAGATTATTCTCAGTTTCAATTGGTCTTCTAGTATGATGATGATGATGATAAATAACCAAGTCCAAAGTGGATTCATTGTCCAGCAAATGAAGTAGTGGTGGAGTTGATACAATTAGTTTCCAAGTGGGAGATTGTTAGTTGTCGAGCATGATTATTATCCTAATTTAGAGGTCTTTGTTTCAGCCAGATGTATACTCTAGGAAGACTGTACGACCCTCCACATTGGGGGGTGCGGGGGGGACTGCACCCCACCCCCCTACGGGGGTTCAGGGGGGCCGATCCCTATAAATTATTGTAATTTCGTAGCCAGTATAGGTCATTCATTAGGAAGATGATCTGACAGTCAAAGTTATGTTTAATTTAGTTTTTTTTTTCCATACAAGGAAACCCCTTGGTTCATATGAGGTAATTATATTGTGATTGTGTGTGGTATGTGTATTATGAGAGAGAAAGATAAAGGGTAACAATGTGAGAGAGTAGAGGATATTACAACGGATCTATTGTAGGTTGTATCTCTTCATTTTGTTGGATAAAATAAAGGAAGGATTGTCTATCTATATGTGGACATAGCCCAAGTTGGGTGAATCACATATATCTACGTCTCTCTTGTTTTATATGTTTTCTATGTTTTTATTTCCACATATTTTATGTGTTCCATTGCTCTCTAATACATAATTTTCTAACACCCAAGTTAATCAACTCATACGGCAACGTGGAACTATGGGTTTTAGCATTAACAACTCCCAAAATTGATTCTATAGGTCATACAAATTCTCCAAAGATACCACACCCTTTTGGATGAGATTTCATTTACTCATTCTGGCTACATCCTAGAATTCCTTTTCGTGCTCGTCCTCATCGATTGTTGCATCTTTGAACACATTAGCATTTGCCATGAAGCACAATATATGTTGTTCATCATTAAAAATGCATAAATTAGTGATATTGTAAGGGAAATATGGTTTATAAATAATTTATATAGGAAACCATTCCCTCAATGGTGAAAAACTAGAAACAACATTCTCTAATGCATCCGCATTTGCGTTACACATTCTTGGAATAGAAGTAATATTAAAATCTTGTAAATGTGAAAATAAATGTCATACCTCTTGTTCATAAGTCTTAGGATGAGGTGAAACATAATGTATGGTATCATGTACATATTTTACCACAAGTTTTTACTCACATACTACTTGTAGGGACTCAACATTGAGGTCGATGGCTCTTTGCAAGCCCAATACGAGTGCCTCCTATTCTACAGTGTTGTTTGTGCACTCAAATTCCAAGTGGCTTGAGATCAAGTGTTTTATCTACACCGGTTCTATTAAAAAACAACTAGCTCTAGAGCCCTCCTACATTTTGGAACCATAAAAGTACATATTCCACATGTCATATGTATAAGGATTATAAGCTACACTAGTACCATTACTACTACTACTACTACTACTAAATGTAGAAAGGTATTTTCCACCAGTTGGACTAGGAAGGAGCTCAAACTATGTTTCTAGTGGGACTAGGTATGGATATGAAAGGTATCACCCCAGTTGAGTTTTCAAGAAGAAATTTCTAAAAATGAGTTCTGCGAAAGCCACTGGTTCATTTTTTTTGTTCAAGGGAGTAATAGTTTGTTTCATATATCTCTCTAAGTTCACTCGAATCTGGTTGTTTTTTCTCCTGTACGGAAGCCATAGCTGTGACCAGTCTATAGCAAAGTGTTGTCAATGAAAAGGGTCTCTTAGGCAAGACACAGGTTTGGAATAGAGGCCAACAAGGATTTCCGTTGTATTCTAGCACCACGCCAGCATTTTCACCCTGCTCTGAGGAGCAGAGAGTCTCACCTGAGGCATGCTGTGACCTTACTAATATTGGGAGTAGATTGATATCAGTGTAGAAGATTAGATATGTATGAACCAGAACTATCTCAGAGCGTAATCAAATGCAACATTAAATGGGTGATATCCCTTAGAAGCACATTCAGAAAGAAAATCAATAAAATTTTAAAATACTACAATACTAATCAATCTGGACTACAACATATATTGGGAATAGCAAACTTTGATCATATTATAATTCACTTATCAGCAATAGACTATTACAATGCTCCTCAACATGAGCTTTAACCAAACAGATTACAAAGAGGTCCTATCCATTAGATTAGAACACAGAGATACAGAGAGAGATATAGAACAGAACAACATGAACAGAGCTCTCTTATGGCTCCTGTTTCCTCATTCCTCCTGTGCCAACCTTCTTTCTTCGCTGGCCGGCTACCTATTTCTTCTGCTGCTAGTGCAACTGATAGTTCTTCCTTTCTTCTTGCTCGGCTGTCTTCTGCTTCTCTTTGTTCATCGATTATTTTAATGCTGTTTCACATTCCTTAATCTTCTACCATCTGTGATTGCTCCCGCAACATTCGTGCCAACTGTTCTTCACTCCTTCGCAACCTTGATAGCTCTCTACCTACCATGGTTTCATCCCACCACATACTATCCGCAACTAAAAACTATTTGATTTCAAAACAATTGCCCCAACAGGCCCTGACCACATCTGATTGACTCACCCCGAGTCAATCGCTTTTCACTGTCTCTATTTCCATCGGTCCGCTCAGCCCTGTGTTCTTCTCTGCTTGTCCCCTTTCTCTCAACTTTCCAAACAAGGTCCCCAATTATGGGACCTGTGTTAGAGCTGATGCCTTGAGTTCTTGAAAGGTCATCAGGGTGTGATGTCATCCTTGCATGAGCGAATCAGCTTGTGTTGTGACTTGAATGACCACTTCCTCCCTGAAACAGCTGGCAGGCTACCGAAAACATTATGGATTTTCGTATCGGTCTCGGAGACCAATCATTGCATTGTTTGGGCATAGGCTTTTATTGGCTGTCTCAGTTCTCAGAGGGCTTGCTTTACTGTAGTTAAGCTTTCTTCAATCTATTGTATCTAGACCTCCAGAGCGTCTGCTTGAGCATATAGTTGGTCGAGTCCAGTAGGGTCTGTGGCCTCTTGGATCTCCCTTGATACTTTTTGTAGCTGTAATGAAACTGGTTGAGACTTCAGTGTGATAAAAGTTGAACATTCCTGTAGACCCTTCAGTAGGTCATACGCTTCTTTCCCTGCAGTACTCAGAATTTCCTGCATTTTTTTCACCTGGCTCTATCTCTTGGATATCTTCTCTATGTAGACAACCGTTGGGTCTGGCAACATGGGCCAGGCTGCCAATGCTGCTCTGAGCTCCTCATTTTCCTTATGGATGTTCAAACATGCCACCCTCATGTGGACCGAGTGTTCGACTATATCATTCTCCTTTATCCCTTCTGGTATTTAGTTGTTTTTGGCCATTACTGTGGGCCAAACGTCTGGGAATATTCTTGTCACTGTCTCTAGTTGTTCTTGTAGATTACCCTTTTCTGTCCTCAGTTGTTCATGCTCTTCAGTAAGCATGCTGATTTGTAATTGCTGTTGTTCGCATCTTTGCTGGAGATCCAAGTGAATCCTTTCTGCTTGTTGTGTTGCTCTCTGAATTAAATGGTATAGTTGGGTTGTTCCCCATGTCTCCATGCTCTCAGCACCAAAGTTTCCCTGATTTGGCCATCATACTTGAAGTGGTTGTCCACTGGCGATAGATTTTTCTGATTGTGCCTGCGGTGACTGTGGTGTTGTTTGTTGTGACAGCCAGTTACTAGAGTCGGCCATGTTTAGATCAGGTGGCATTTCTTGAGCTGTCAGATTAGCCTACTGGAGTGGACTCTGCTCAGGGAGCAAAGCACCTATTTCTTCCACTAAATGTTCTATCTGATTTAAAATATCTATGAATGTAGCATGTTAAACCAGGGTTTGGCCAACTAGGGGTACCTCTACTGTACCCAAGTTAAATTCCACATCGGGGTCCTCATTTGGTCTTCCTCTGACAATTGGGTCTGATACGGTGGCTGATGAAGTGGATGGCGTGGTAATGGGTGGTTCTTGAATGGTGGATGAGGCGAGGGCTGATGTTTGGTGAATGCGAGGTGGAGATATGAAAATATTTAAGAAATCATGGGGGTTGATGGGTGGTAGCCCCCTGGCCACCTAGGGCTCCACTACAGGCTCTTCCCTGATTGGTACTCATATACTCAAAGGTCGCAGCTGATCATCCCTTGTGAGATAAACGACTATACTAGATACTATGATCTTGGCCTTTTTTTCTTTTGGTGCCACTACTGGGGGTTTCCTAGCTTTAGTCTTCTTGGCCAGCACTGTAGTTGCTGGGGGCCGTGAGCTAAACATAATGTTGGGTATTGGTGCTATTAGGGAGGCTGTGGCAGAAGATGGTTTGGAGTGAGATGCCTGAAACTCTGAAAATGTAGGAAGTGCAGTGGAATCACTTGTTAACACTTGAACTACTTTATTAAAATTCTGTACCTTTGTGTTTAACTGCTCAATGATCGGGAATAGCTACAACTGCGCCATCCTAGTCACCATCTGCTCTGAAGTCTCTCCCGGTAGTGGGTTTGGCAGCATCCCATCGAAGATATAGGTGTAGACTCCACTTCTAACCTCCATTTCTACTCCTGGCCATGAACATACTTCTGTGTGGAAGGTTGTTTCATCTATCTAGAACTTTAATAGCCTCATTTTGAAAGTATATTCTGGTACGCATGTTGGCCTGAGAAAGGTTTTTATTGTGGATAACTCCAAACCATATCTCTGCACTATAACCATCCAACAGACTCCCTGAGACTCTTTGTTGACTCATCGCGACATCAACCATTTGGCTGTACCATACTCTGAAAGCTTCTACGTTTACCTCCTTTGTGCTAGGATCCTCGGATACCTTCCAAGGCATGAACTTCATTGCCAATGGTTGTCCTGTTGCTATCTCCACATTTACTCGAATGCCTAGAAATGTCCATTTCCACATTGCCAGTGCCATAATTAGATGTCCGTAGATGAATCCAGTTGCCCTCTTGTAGTTTTCCTCGCAAGCTTCGAACAACTCGTTCAACAAAAATGAGCACAAGTTTAGTTGTGCCTCCGGGACACAATGCTCCACAACCGAAATCATATAGAGCGTGCATTCTCCTTTTGTATAGTGCCTCATCGTTTTACTTGCAATTAAGTAACAGGCGAACTTTACCTCTAGCTTGTTGATCAAGACGATTTTGGCTTCTTCCCCCCCCCCCTCTTGGTGTCGTACTTTGTGTAGTAGTCATTATCTCCGGTCTTCTTCACCCTCTTGGATACAGTCTGGAATGTTGCTGAGACATCCCTCCCTTCCATTGAGAATCCAGTTAACCTGTGGATGTCCTCCACATGAATTTGGATTTCTTTCGCTAGCCATAGCGAACCATTATGAATTCTGTTCAATAAGAACTTGGTGTACTGCATTGCAGCGCCTGTAACACCGAACACCAAGAGATCTCTTAAGTTCAGTATGGTATATTGTTGAATGCCCTGGAACTCTGGTAGGACTCTTGCTGCTTGCTGCCCTACTTCTGTGGCATAATTCTCCATATATACTTGTATTTTCGTTGCTGGAAACTCAAAAGAGTTCCTAAGGTCGGTGTCGATCAATGAGGCATTGTCATATTTCCACACTAACGATTCCATATTTTGAACTATGTTATCAAACTCTTTCTCCACAACTGCTGGTGTTGCTCTTGTCATTCTGGCTCTTCTCTGATACACATGTAGAAAAACTCCTAGCCTTTTCTCTTGAATTCCTTCTCCTGCGTGCCTTCTCTGCTCTTCTTCTGGTTCTGCTTCTCTTTCTTCCTTGGATGTTTCTAGCTCTAACTCAGATTTTTCCATCATTCTCGTGCTTCTTTGTATGCGGGTTATGTAATTAACCGACACGGGTGAGGTTGATGAGACCCCATAACTAATCAATTTCCCCCTGGCCTCATCCATGGCTACAATACTGTGATTAGTTACCAGCTGAGGTGGGTTATGAAAATGTTGACTGTGGCTTCGGGATTTGGGCAGACGTGACGGTTGGTGGTTATGCCTTATTATGGAAAATTTATTACGGTATGGGTGATGCTAACTATGGCAATTATTTCCAAATCTTGGTAATCTTACGAACTGACATGGGTACTGCGCATAATTATGATGGGCTGATGTTCGACATGCTTTTCTATCTGACGTGGACAACACGTTGGACACTACCCTTCCTTGACCACAATTGGTTGCATTGTAGTCTCCGCAACACAATTGTACTTATTTTTCTATTTTTTCTAAAGTGGAAATCCTATCCATGCTCTTCTCGGGTGGGAGAGAGTTATTGTTGCTATTCTACCCTACTGACACCTCTTGGTTGCGAGAATTATTGGAACTGGAAATGATTAACTTACTCTTGATAGGGCTTCAGGCGTGCACCGTTCACCCATCCTTGTAGAACTTGGCCGTCCAGTTGTGCTAACCAAAATGCTCCAGAATCTTTGATTTCTATCACGTAAAATGGCCCTAGCCAATGCATCTGCAGTTTCCCTGGGAACTTCTGGTACTTACTATCATAGAGTATAACATGTCCCCCAACCTAAAAATTCTTAACATTGATGTGTCAGTCATGCCAATGTTTTTGTCTATCCTTTCGTACCGTTTGGTGAAATTATGCCAAAAATCGTTCCTCCTCGAGGCCTTGTAATTCCTGCAACCGTTCCTTTAGCGAGTCCTCTTCTGATAGTTGGAGTGACGTTGCGACTAGGAGGCTGGATATGATGAATTCAGCTAGGACTACTACTTCTCTCCCATATACTACTGGAATGGTGTTTGGTTGTTCAGTCACTTTACCGTTGTTCAGTATACCCATAAAGTTGCTGGTATTTGCTCATCCCAGTCATCCCATTACGCATTTCATATTTTTGTCAGGCCCTTCTCTAGTATTTTGTTGAATGCTTCTACCATACGTTGGCTTGCGAGTGATACAGACTGCTTTTATAATGCTGTATCATGAAGCTTTCTAGCAGGTATTTAATGGTGTCATTGATGAAGTGTGTACCTTGGTTGCTGGTCAGGCTCTTTGGACAACCGAATCGGCTGATTATGTTTTCAAATATAAACTTGGTAGCAGTCTCTGCCGTGCAATTTTTTACTGGCAATGCTTCTGCCCACCTCATTAAATAGTATATCACCGTTATTATGTACCTCGCCTGCGTGTGTCTTGCAACTGGTGTAATTGGTCCTACAAAATTGACTGCCCATTTTTCAAATGGCTGCAGTACTTTTATCAAATGAAGTGGAAGTTCATCTATGTGGGATGGCCGTCCCATCTGCTGACATATATCACATTTCTTAACAAATTCTTTTCTATCCATATGTACTGTCGGCCACCACAACCCTGCTTGTAGTACCTTTATTTCCGTTGGTTTTTCTCCTACGTGTCCTCCCACAACCCCACTGTGGCATTCCCATAGTATCGCTTCCCTTTCGTGGTCCATGACACATCTCCGAAGAATATGGTACAGTCCCATCTTATATATGTGTGGTGCTATGAGTTGATATTCTATAGCTCGAACTACCAGGTATCTTTTTTGGATAGATGTATATTCATGCAGACACTGCCCTGTCGTGAGGTAGGTTGCTATTTGGTCCAAATATTCTGGGATGGCTTCAACTCTGAAAAGATCATCGTCTGGTAACTGATCATCTAGATATCCTCCATTTTCTCCATTCTCTCATTGAGACGGGTGATCAGGCCCTACGTTCAATCTTCCAAGATTTACAATCACCTCAAAGGTGAACTCCTGGAAGAGTAGGAGCCATCTGCAGATTCTTCCTTCTAAGACCAGTTTGTTTACCAAATATTTTAAAGCTGAGTGGTCTATGAAAAATTTAAACATACCTCCTGATAGGTAGTGGCAGAAATTCTGAAGGGAGTACACCATTTCCAATGCCTCCCACTCTGTTGTGGTGTAGTTTCATTCTGCTGTGGAAAATTTCCAACTTGCAAAATATACCGGGTGGTCAACTGAAGTGTCCCCTGGTTGCGCCAAGACTGCTCCAAGTGCAATGCTGGAAGCATCGATGTGCACATGAAATTTTTTGTTCCAATTTGGGTGAACTAATATTGGCGCACTTGCTAGTTTTTTTTTTCAGGGTATTCAGGGCTGTTCTACAACTCTCTGTCCAGTGAAATTTCTTAGACTTTCGCAACAACTTCTCTAAAGGGGTTGTTATCTTCGCATAGTTGCGGATAAATCACCGGTAGTAACCTGTGCGGCCCAGCAGTGATCTCAGCTATTTTATTGTTTCTGGTGCCTCCATGTTGACTATCACTGCTACTTTGGCTAGGTCCACGCAAACTCCTTGGGTACATACCACGTGTCCTAGCAGTGTTCCAAACGGTACTGCAAAGATACACTTCTTTAGGTTCAACAATATCTGAAGTTGCCTAGACCTATCACACATTATGCTTAATAACATTGCATGGTCTTTTAATAAGCTGTAGACTATCCAGTCATCCATGTAGACCTCTAAGAACTTGTGGATGTACTACCAGAAAGTGGCTATCACGATGCGAGAAAATACTGTAGGTGCATTTTTCAATCCGAATGGCATCACATTATATGCAAAAGATCCCCATTCGGTGTTGAATGTTGTGTTTTTCTTATCTTCCTCTGCTATCCTTACTTGATGGTATTCTGAGAATCCATCGGTGAAGGAATATGCTTCATTTCCCACAACATTTTCTAGGACTTCATCATTAAATAGAGTGGGAAGTGGGTCATGGATACATGCATTGTTTAAGCTCCTGTAATCGACACAGATTCAAACCTTAGACTTCTCCTTTTTATTCTATATAACTATAGGACTTACCCACTCTGCTTCCTCTACTGGGAATATTAATCCTGCCTTTAACAACTTGTTGATCTCTGCCTTAAATTTTTCCTTCACCCTTGGATTCAGACGATATGGTCTATGTTTCACAGGCCTTGCATCGGGCTTCAATATTATCCGCATCTCCCCCATATCCCCTTTTATTCCCTTAGATTCTGCTACAGATCATGGGAACAAGTCCTCATATTCCTACAATGCATCGTATATCCTTAGTTGTCTGTTTATCCAATAATATCCAATTGTCACTAGTCTCGGGGCTTATCTTCTCGTTCCAATATTTAGTTTTTGTTCTTAATGGCGCTAGGTGCATCCCTTCTATCATCGCTTCTTCTTGATATCCCTCTCCTTCCGTCTCTTTAAAATACGTATGCCAGACTTTGATTATCATCATCCATTTCATCATGGTATTTTGACATGTGCTACCTTTTGACGATACCCCATTACGACAGTGAGTTGCGGTGGTTACTCCACCATCTTGCCAATGTGGACTATAACGCCATGTCCATTAGTGGTACCCTATGTCCTTCTAGTACCTTATCTTCTATTTCTGTTATGAAAATGTTTACATCATTCATATTGGATAAAGTTGGGTAATCCCTTATCTCAACCCCGATCCAATTGATTCTTCCGATGTTGGCACATCTCCTTGTATTGGGCTCATGCCCTCCTTACTGCCAATCATCCCAAGCTATTTTTCAGCCTAATTTTGAGCTTTGGATGCTTCTCTAGCTTACAGAGCTACCTGTTGTTGAGCTGATGTAATCTTCCCTTCTTCCTACGGTCATTTGATAAATATGGTCCATAAGCTGAGCATATTCTCTGTTATCTACAGTCTCTGTGTATCTTGGACCTGGATATGAGTCGAGTGGCTGAGTGACTCTGACCTCCCCATCCTCAAAGATCATCAGTTCTTTTTTTAGATCTATTATTTCATAATTTTCAAAGGCCAAGTCAATTCCCAGCAATTCAGGGTAAGGATCTTTATCCCCCATGATGTCGATGACCTTAAAGTCTGTATATGTCTTTACTCCTGCAATATCAACTTCAACTTCATTCAGTCTGCCTATGGGCACAATGCAGTACTAGTTTTCCATCTGAAGTTGGATTGGTGAGTATGTTAATCTTGGCCTTCCTAATGCTTCCCAGGCTTTCCTCGGTAAAGTATTGACATCGGATTCCAAACCAATCATAGTGTCTTTAATTTGGAAACCGGCAACCTGGGTGTTTACTTGGAACTCTTTTACTGTCCTTATTTTATTTCTTTTCACTCTCTATACATACTTCTAGGTTTGCGTTAGATGATTCTCTTGATCCCGGTGTTCCCGTGCACCACCTTCTGTGTTCCGTTTTTAGTCGTCCAACATTGGTGCGTTTGTTAACAATCTTCGTAACAGATGGAACCATTTCTGAACGATAATACTTGAATCGGTTTGGTTTTCATTGTTTTCTCGTGTTTTTCTATAACTCAACACCTTTTTTTCCTCCCAAACTGGGCAAATGTTTTTATTGCCTCTTAGAAAATTATCGTCTTTCCGTTTGAACAAATTCGTTTTGGGGATGTTGGCTCGATCAATTTTATCGAGTCCATCGTACATGCATCTTCCCCTCGTTCTTGCCTCCTCGTGTCACTATTGCCACGTTATGCATTGTCTCGAGTCTCCATTATCCTGTGCTCTAGATTTACTAGATTTGTCTTCTTTTTCTAGTTCTTTCCTCCCATCTTTTAATGAGCTCGTGGTACCTTCTTGCCATGTGCAAGGTGTTAACTCCGGCATCGGGAACACCAAGGTCTTCAGAAATGCAGCCCTGCCACGGTCCTTATTGGTCACAGCTTGTAACATCCATCGACCTCTACCGCTTTTCATTCTCCTCTCATGCCTCCTCCTTCCCTCAAAGGAGTCTCATTCACCTTGCAGATGTAGTTGCCCGTCCAATCACCACAATGCGCCCGCAGCTCTACATTGCCTGGTGTTGTGTGTCACAAGCACAGAATCCTTGCTGTGCGCATGTGTTATTTGGAATGGTGGAATAATTTTTCAAAAAATAGGCATAAAGTAGGTGGATGACCCATGTTCTTTCATCTTTCACAATATTCGTATTGGTTGGACTTTGTCATGTAGGAACCTCGTGCATTGTTGTAAGTTGCAAAGGATATATTCCCCGGGTGTTTATCTACGGCACTCCTCCCATTGGTGGATCCCCGTGCTCGGGCAGGCCGATGTCCCCTCATTCTAACCCCTAAGAATCGAGATATCTTGGCTACCACATGTCCTTCCATTAGACAAGCAGTACCATACATCTTCCGGTCTTGTTGGTCGCATTGGTTTTAATTTCATTGAGTTTCTTTGTCAAGCTCGGCTATTTGATGTCCCCCATTATAGGGGGTCCTATACCTGCTTTCTCCTCTCAAACTCTCGCGGGTAACCCACCATAGTCACCACCGTTTTCTCCAAAGGCGTCTTGGCAACATCTCGATCCTTCCGTTGAGTTAATGGAGTTCGGTCAAGGGTAGTAGAGCTTTATGAACTAATCCTCTTAATGGTTCGAATCAACTGATAGCCGAGTTTTCCAATCGTTATTCTTGAATATTTGCATCAAATCCGGCGCCTTCCGCCGTTGATTTCCACATTCGATATACCCTCGTTGTCTATTTAGCTTTTTGAACTTCCTTAACGAAGTCCTCTTTCACATATGCCATCGTCGGGATTCTGGCGAGCTTCGCATCACTTCATAAACCAGCAGAAGTTTCTCTCAACTCCGTGTTTGAAATTATATCAATCTCCTCGCATCTAGTACCACGTTCTCCACATGGCTTCGCAGGTACTGCTGTGGTTATTCAACATCGTCGTTACCCCTCCCCAGAGAACTCGGGTACTGTGTAAGTGATCCCGCCATGTTCACTTGGAGGGCGTTACTAAAATGAAGCCGTTGGTTCCTAGTTGTGAGATGGTACCACTAGAAATTCTACTACCAAAGTAACATCGCTCGGAGACCGAATACTGCACCGACCATTCACGCAACTTAACAAAATTTCACATAGTGGTCGGCAAAGCACCAGGAAGGTTAGGACTAGAGTTACTTGAACCTTGGGGAATAGGAGAGCCTGGAGATAAGAACGCCGACCTTTCTGGAATATTTTACCGCAACGTGAAACTCACATCGAACACCCTCGTGGGCGCGTGTCCTGCATCTTTCTCCACCGCATTTCTTTCCTTCCTCCTTTGGGCTAGTTCTTACACACTCGCCGAACTTTTGTCATCCTCCCATATCCTCGGGGACCCACCTAATCTTCACTCTTCGTCATCCGAGGCACTCTCCTTGTCCTTTCAACTACTTTCCTATCTCTTCTTCAACCTTATTACCCTTCGCCACTTCTCGGCCAATTTATGCCCTCCGATGTGCTCATCGCTCCCTTAGCCTATTAGAGGTCTCGATATCCATACTCATCTCTTTTTTCACTCTGCTTCGTGTATCTCTCCCCGCTCCTTTCCTCAATATCAGAGTTTTACGCTTTCCATCTTAGATTTTTGAAACCCCATTAGTCCTTCATCTACCATCAAGGCTTTAACCCACAAACGGAATCTCCTTAGCAGTTTCCTCTGTGAACCTTGATCTCGAATATATCTCTACCTCCTAGTATGACTCAGCAAAGACCGTTGTAAGCTCCATTATGTATCCATCCAAGGTAGATTCTACCCAACAATTCATGTTTGGGTCAACTTTAAGCTTAACCGATGAAGGGCCACTCGTAGACTTAATAAGGCACCCAATTTCAAGTACTGAACTTCTGCGTACTCTTTATTTTGTTTACTTTGTTTGGAGCCTTTCGCAACCAACAGAGTTCGGGAACTTTCCCAAAAGATCACATAAAACATCGCCTGGTGGATTCGTAAAATAGAACCGTATATTCGACCGTTTTCCCCCATTGTCTCAAAATTTTCGCCTGCTCAAAATGATGAATCGATCTATGGTTATCCCACCAAATTGCATATTTCTTTCGAAGATTCGAGATACCATGATCTAGCTCCCAAATGAAATTTCGGGTCCCAGCACGAACCATTTGTTGGTTGAGAAAAGGTCTTTAAGCAAGACCTAGGTTTGGCTTAGAGACCAACAAGGGATTTCCTGAGTGGCTCTACACCACGTCGGCATTTTCACCGCTCTCAGGAGCAAAGAGAGTCTCACCAAGACGTGCCGCGACCTTACTAAGGTTGGGAGCAAATTGATATCAACATAGGATTAAATATGTATATAAACCAACTATCTCGCAGATTAAGTAAAACAACATTAATCGGATGATATTTTTAAGCGCATTCGTAAAGACAAATTAATAAAATTTTTAAATACTACCATATCAATCAAACTCGGACACAACATATATTGGGGAACTTCAAATCGTACCGATATTATAATTCACTTATCAAAGAACACGCCGTACCATTACAAATCTTCTTAACATGAGCTTTAACCTAACAGACACATAAAGAAGTCCCATCTAGTGATTGGAGCATGTAGATACCGAAAGAGAATGAACATGAATGTGCTCTTAAGGGCCCCTGCCTTCTCATATTCCTTCTTAAAGCAACCTCCTCTCTACTTGGCTTACCGTCTGCTTTGTTCTCACGTTGCAACCTGGCGCTTCTTCCTTTCTTCTCACTCATTGTCTTCATTTCCTTCTCTCCGTTTACCTGGGTAAGCCCCACCGTTGTCTCCGCCACGTTCTTCTACCACCTATGCTTGCTCCTCGCCACAACCATGCCACCGTTCTTCATTCCTTCACAACCTTGACACCGCCACCGTGGTTGTGTTCCACTACGTACTATCCGCAACTCAAACCTGCGTTGATTTCAAAACACTAGCCCCACAGATCTACACTTTCTGTATGCCACTTGCTCAGCTTGCATCGTATAATACTAAGCTCTCAAGCCAAGAGCGTTCGTCTTTAGAATCGCATAGTGCACAATATAGGTTGTGCTCACGTAAGGCATTGCGTGCCTGTGGTTTGGCTCTGTCGCTCACCAAGACCAGGCACGGTACTTTCCCATTCCACCGTCCAAGTTTAATTACGATTACAAATATCACGTCGCTTATCCCCGAATGTTAATAACGTACACAGTAGCCCCCCCACAAGCAAATCAAATTTTCTTGTTGACAAAATTTGTGAATTTGTCATTCTGTACTACTGCGTGATCACTTTTCTCTAGCAGTATTTTTACCATGGCACCAAAGAAAGTTAAGCTCAAAAGACACCACTAAAAGTAGTACCGGGGAAGAATTTCTGAGAAAGTTCCAGTTTAAATTTCAATATATGCATACACTCAATTGTTCATGGTATGATTCCAACACTTACATGGAATATGGTTAAATATTATTTTGCAAAGGATTTCAAGATGTATCCTGAAGACTCACATATATTCAAAAAGATTCAACGGTCTCTATTATACAAGGTTTCATGTATATATCCAAAATTTCCATGTGAAGTTACAAGTCGCTGGTTCTGGTTTGTCTCGCACTGAAGAGAAGACTATAAATACTTATGTTTTAGCATACAGGAGCTTTTCACCTTTTTGGCAGAGATTATCAACGATGTATCATCTTCTCAAGCCGCAAAGCTCATGGACTCACTTCTTCCATGCCACTCACATCCATGTGAGAACAAATATATTGCCGTAGGTCAAAAGGAAGGATCCATCAAATATTCAATAAACACCCACCATTCATACAAGACAAAGTCACTCAAGAAGGCCTACCATCTCTTAGTCATATTGGTCATAATATGCTACTAAGCAGCACAAAGAACTTCTTCCACAAGGGTGGAAAAATATTTTTTAACTAGGTGTGTGAACAAGGGAAGTCGTTCAATTGGTCAGCTGGATCACCGCCTGAGACCTGGTACATGTGCTTCACAGTTCCTCCCAAGGGCAAGACAAGAAGCTTTATATGCTTATTATTAGTTTTAATGGATGCACATGTGCACATAATCATTTTCCTTGGCATGAATCGGACATGAATCCACGAGAAACGGTCATGCATATATATTGTAATCTACTTTTGATTTGGCAATGGCAGATGAAAGTTATAGTATCAACTAACCGATCGCTTCATCATTCCACTATAAAATTTTATCTTTGAGGAGACCCACCGAGACAAGCCACGCAGAAGGGGAATGCAAGTTACTGTGAGATCGCATTATTGGCTTGCTCACTAGATGACACACTTGTTGTAGTGTTTTACAAGGTATGCCACTTCACATCGTTTTCCAAGGTATGCCACCGATAAGCTTGTCATGTAATAAGTGCCACATCATGTTGCATATGTATGCCCAAGCAGACCACATGAAGAAGAAAGTATAGTGACCCACTTTTCCTTACATATCTAATTATACAAGATTAATAATTTAAAAGTTGCAGACATCGAATCAAAAAACAATAGTAAAGTTTGAGTTCAGTATGCAAGAATTCAATTTTTATGATCCAAGGGGAATTTTCATGACCATTGTGAGAGAATATGATATAATTGTCAAATATGGAATTTCACTGGATGAAGGAGGATCCATAGAATAATTTATAAAATTCCTCCCAACTCGCGACCGATGAGTATAGATGGGACTTCACATGCTACTCCACAATTGACAAAAGATATCTAGAAGAAATAATATTAAAAGGAAACAACTCGTAGAAGACAAGAGAAATAGAAAGGTCACGGCAGTATACGAGGAAGAATAAAGCTAGAAGATGAAAGAAAAATCCCATTCTCGAAAAAAATATTTGGACAAAGAGAAGAAAAAGAGGAAGCAGAGGCAATAGAGAGTACAGAAAAGAGGAAGAGAGAAAGTAGGAGCTGTGTTAGCATAATTGAGTGCGTGGAAAGAAGAAAAGAACTCGGTAAGAATGAGGAGAAAGGAGGAAATAAGATGAGAAGTAGAAGCAGAAGAATAAGGAAGGTAATGTTCATAGCAAAAGAAATGAATAATTATTAAAAGGTTGAAGAGTTATGAACATAACCAAATCAAAGAGAGAGGGAGACAAAAAAACAAATGGAGGATTGGGAGTTTGCTCACCGCATTGAAGACTTGATTGAAATTGCAGACATGGAGTCGGAACCGCAGCCACACGATGAAGATGGATGTGATGCCTAACACACTGCAGGTCACTATTCGTACCCACCACCTTCATCCGCAAAGCAACTTTGTTTATGAAGCGTAACGTAGTGCCCCCGATGATGATCTAATAATGATGCGTACAATCATTAAGTGATGTACCAGAAGTAGGATTGGTATACACAGAAATAATTTTATAGATGATTATGCATCACCCGAATTTTTTAGAGATAGGGTGATAGTAAAATACTAGTAGGAATCCAAATGTTATTTTAACAAATTGGACTTCAAAAGTTACGCAAGAAGATATAACACTCAAAACATTTGACGCATTGAGAATAAGTTGTTTGGTACAAAATCTACAAAGCACCCAAAAAGAGAGAGAACAACTCGGGCAGTAGCAGTGCATAATGCAATTTCCGCAGAGGTTCACTTGGAGGAGACACAACACAAATACTTGTTGAAGTATCCACACTCGGAGACACTATGGGACCTCTTATGAGGAGCCATGACCATACATAAGGTATTTTTTCACTTACATGGCTTGCAGCAACAAAAGAAAATAATTTTTCAAGACCCTTATTAATTTACAAGTTTCTAACGTCGTGCTGTGTACCCAATGACAATGCAGGCAAGGGGGAACCACTTACCTCGGTGAATAAACTAAATGAGAAGATCTAGAGAAAGTGAGAGTTCGTACGTACACCCAAACTCAAGCATCATAGTGTTTTGTCTTATTAGGCTCGTTGTCTCTACTCCTATTTTGTCTCATATGGATACGAGTAGAAATGTAATATTATTTGTACTGTTTGTAAAAATGAAATTCCAAGAGTCCATATTGGAATGTGAAGAGTCATAATTTAATGTAATGTGTCATTTTATAAATACCTGAAGAGTCATGCAGGATTGAAGAGTCACAAAGGTGCATGTGAAGAATCACCCTCTTTGTTACAAATATTTCCTCATAACCTGCGAACAGGATTTTGGGAGCAAGCTTTTGGTTAGATTAGCTAGAAGAGCTTGGGATTTTTTTTAGATCCTTGCTTCTTCGTAGAGTAGAGGGAGTATACTTATTTGGAGGAGTAGGTGTTTACACTTCACATTCCACTATTAAAGGGGTGGTTTTTCAATCATATACATGTACATCGTAACTATCACTTTAATAAAACTCGTAGCCGATACACTTTCATGCATATGTTGTGATATAGTAGGACTATTCTGTTATATTTTCAATATATGTTATTTAACTTACACATATGATTAAGAACTATTATTTTGCATTTTTTTATAAATCTTGTTGATGTACATGTATTAATCTATCACCTTAAATTGTGGACTATTTTGCATGTTAGTTCATGTGATGTCATTTTGCTCATGTTCCCTTCTGGGTATGGTACTATTATAGGCTTCTATGGTGTGCACTTTTCCCCTTAGTGTGTTGACTTCCTAGAAGCTGCACACTTGTTCTCACTAAAGAAATCGTGCACCACCCATGTCTTTTGCAAACTGCTGATTGTCATCACCCCATTGTTGGGACTCCCACTCCAACGATGTGAGTGGCCTCCAGTTATACTCATATCGAGATCCTGGAATGTTGGCGGGTCTAATAATCGGCAACAAGATATTGTTGGATATGTTGTTATGATTTTATGATTGCTTTTTGTTTTGTGAACTAATTTGTAAGTTAACCAACAAGTCTTTCTATTCCACTTGTGGGTCTCTTAGATATTATTATGTCTTCAACTGCAGGCTCATCATTTACCACTATGGAAGTTTCCATGTACATTCTACACTCGTTGTCACACAAATCTTACATAATTGCTATCCTAAAGAGTAAGCTTATATCTTGTGTATGTGTTGTAACCAAGGTGCATCTCTAAAAATTTTCAATGGCTGACCATACATCCATTTGGAACTCCTACACAAAATAGTGAGGTCTCGTTATGTACCATATCGTGAGATCCTCTACAAGTTACAAAGATACATCACCATCAACATTTTGGAAAGTAGGAGGGTCGTATGATAATTTGAGTTGTGAAGTTTGTTTGAATCTCTTAATATAGATGTCGAACCCGATCATAATCTCGAGGTGTGTTTTTGAAGCTTTAGAACTTTCAATCCTCGCAAAATTTTACATAACTTATCACATATAAAATTTGATGGCAAGGGTACAATAACCATCCCTAGTTACTATGATTTAGTTTGTTCAATTATGAAGATATCCTGCTGCTGTTTACCTCATATCGGGTGGTCATGCTAAGCAATGGTGTTATTCTTTACCTCTGCTACTATCTCTTTTACAATTGGTTAATGATATTTGTTGTGTTTTTGACTAGTATGAATATCAATATGGTCTTAATGAAATCAACTTTATTATAATGGAATCGTAATGAATCAAGTAAGCATTGTCGATAGGTTTATTCATCTTCGTTATGAATTTCCGTACGAGGATGTGGATTAAAATTTGGACGAAAATATTTGTTTCTTTTTCAAGATTTCGAAGAAATATTTTTGAATCAAATTCATCATATACTCCCTTCTTCTTAAAAAATAATTTTAGTCCTAAATAAGAATCTAGTATCCATTTTATTCCTTGGTCCCCTCCTCTTTTGATGTTACGTAAGTTGAACCTATTCAACTTAAAGCTCTGGGAGGATCACTGGTTGATGAGGATTAAATTTTATTTCACATCTTCTCGTATGATGATTTTCCGATCCTATTAGTCAAACATCTTTTAATATTGTTAATAACCTTGCCGATTTTGAACCCATTAATCAAGTTGAATCCTGGACAACCATTATTTTGACTATCTCGTTTCTTCTAAATTTAATAAAATGATAGTGATTTTTCAAGTCTTATGGATGAACTCTTTTTTTCCTTCATGAAGATTCACATTTTTATAGGTTTCAAATGTAATCGATATGATCATTGAATATTTCTTCGTGTATACCTTATTTTATTCAAGAGGATGACATGCTTTTATTATTAAAGACTTTTTAAGGTGTAATATAGAAAGACATAGTGAAAATTCAATTTTCATGAATCTTGGTGATTTGAATATGAATGTTGTTCAGATGGAGAAATCGACTATGCTTTCTTAGTTTAACTCTCAATATTTCTTAATTCAAGAGTCAAGTTGGGTAAACAAGACACTTTAGCCCATGTTGAGATGGTTATGTACGAAGTTCCTTCTATCTTGATAGTACTTTCAGAATTTTTTCAGCTTTAAAAATTTTCTCGCAAAACCTTATATATCAATATCATACTGTGGGATGATTCTTTATTGAGAGAATTCGTTTGCATTGTTCAATTTTGAAACCTCAAGATAGAAAGTTTAATCATACATTTATCTTTCTCAATTATCACGTCCTCTTCATGCAAATATATGATCTATGATATGAAACAAAAGTGACCTTAACAATTGTAAAATAATTTGATTTGACATCTCTCTATCGTCCATCGATGGATTTTTTTGTCAATCTTTATCATCTCGCCAAATTTTCTTATAATATAGATATCTATTTGTTTAATATTTCTTATCATAGGTTTCCAAATGATTTTTTCCATGATCCTATTGCAAATTGGTCAAGTATCCTATCAATCAAATCCTCATGTCCACATTTTGTTTTCATGCTTTCAATCAAGTTTTGTATGTCAGGGACCTAGGAAATGTTGTTTTTGTGGAGTTATTTATTCTATAGAGTAAGTCAAGCAAAAATAAGCATCATTGTTCTTTCACTTTATGTTGTTATGTGCTGCCATGTATGTTTTTTTTGGTTTATCTTTTCTCTAACTATATCTCACATTGAGGTTACATGAACACATCTTTAAACTCAAAAGTCGGAAGCAATCTTTATGGTTGCATTGGAAGTTTAATTTTTATTTAACCCAACCAAATAATTGTTACTTTAGGTTAGGATAGGTTGTACTCAGTTAGATACATTGCATTATTTCTTTGTATTTTCAATTTTCCATGCTATTTCTTTTTTTTAAGTTACAATAAAATTCTAGAAGTGAGATCCCACTCGAGCTTCAAGATGATGTGGCTAATATTTTCTGAAAGGAAATTTCAGATAACAAGCAACCCTTGGCTAATTTGTTACCCTTTTCTTTGATTTGGTTTTTTATATGTCTTAAATTCAATGAATTTAAGTGGAAAATATGATCCTTCAGTCAGTAGAAACCATAAGAAAAAAACATTGTTAATATTTATTTAGGATTATGTATCCTTTTACTCATTGTGTTTTGGTGTTTTCTTTCCTATTTTTTGAGTAGAGAAATATGGGGAAAAAATTTAGTGAGAAAGCATCATTATATTTTCATAAACATGTCTCTAAAGGAGAAACCTCTCTCAATAAGTCAGGATCCTTCTTCCACCCTAGTAATATAAAAAGGCACTTAATGCATATTTGTTTTATAGCATGAAAAATAAAAATAAATAAAGGGTGAAATAAGAGAAATACTTCATGCACATGGGGTAGGTGAAGCAAGTGACTTGTTTGGCACTGCCCAGGCCCGTTGTCAACAAAGCAACACTTGTGTCCTTGAAGTGAATTTTTCAAGGTATTTTTCAGACTCGGTAGCATCATAGCAACACCGGAGATGAAAAATCATACCGATTATATTTAACTCATGATTTTGTTATTACCCTTATTCTCATCAAAATGATTATGATATGGCTACTTTATGATGTGTTAAAGTTAAGTAATGAAATGATAATACATTCAACTGTGAATGGGAAGCTAAGGTGACTTGTTAATTGAATCAATACTTCCCGGAAATTGGGAATCCATGCCTAAAATGAAACCAAATCACAGAAGCACTGGATCCTCCTAGTGTGGCGCAAGTGTTGTTGTTGCGAAAACAACCCTCCAAAATTTATGCCAAATTCAATTTTGGAGTCTATGAATCGCTATTCCAAACAACCTAGTGTCATCACGTTGTTTTCCCCGACTATCCTAGGTTTTTCCCAAGTGTTTTTTTCCTCCCAATTCGATATTTTCTAATTGTCCTCGCCTTATCTTTAAGAGAACTTGTGTTATCTTACCCAAAGATAGAGAAGGCATAGTTTTTTCCCGACTTAGTAACTATATTTGTTCGACATGCATTTTCACATACAAAAGTAGGAAAACAACACACATTTTATAAGAAGAAAAAAAACTCTTTTTTTCACACAAAAATTATAAGAGGTATTATTGGATGAAATCGTGCTCTCTCAGTAAAAGAGACTCCAAGATGACATGCACTATGCTTTGCTGGGAGCTATCACTTTTCAAGCCGAGCACTTTTTCTCAATGGAGGCACTCATGGCTCATGAATGCGCTTTCAACACAAGACCCCAAGCTCAAGAATCGCGCTTCTCCATTTCAAGTGCAACTTGCTCAAGAATCGCGTATTCTTCATCTCTTCGTGTGTTTTCTCACAGAGACAGGGCGTGCTCCTAGAAAATAGGAGCCTACTTCACTTTGTTTAACTAACTCACTCATTCTTTGGACAAGTGCTAAAATGCATGGCTCCCAAGCTTTGTATGTAATCTTTATAATCAACTCAATTAATCACTTCTTTCAATAATCATTCTCAATTTGTTTGAGTACTTTTCTAAATCAGAGCCCTCATCGATATTCTTTACAAGTAAGTTTCACAAAGGTATATGACAAGATAGTATAACATTTATTTATAGTCCTTTGTAGATGATATATTATATTTATCCTCCTTACATGACCTAGACTGTTAAGGAGGCACTAATAAGATACAGAAAATTGGTTTTTTGGCACCAAAATGCAAGGGTTACATATTAGATGCTTTGGATGGAAAAATTCACACTATGTTATGTTACTATATGTGACTAACAAGGTAGTTCTCGTAAGAACTTTTATCGCTAAATAATACTATCGTGGAGTACCCTACAGGGAGGAAGAAGGACACTTGGACCACTTTTCCTTTGATATTTTAAATGTATGAGTTGAATATTCCCTAAGGGCAAATGTAGATGCCATGATATAATAATTTAATCACCGTACCTTTGGAGTATAGGGATATTTCATAGGTATAACCCGTAATAAAAAAGTGCGATTGTGACAAGATAGGTATGCTTGGGGATATGCATTAATGACTAATGTAGAGGATGAAACAAAGAAAACCGGCATAATGGATTAAGAGATGAGGAAGGCACGTCCACATTTCCACAAATTTCAAATGTGTGTAAGATGTGTGAGGAACCACAATTAAAAATTACACAACCCAACACAACAAATCCTAGGAAAGATAATGCATGATCCAACACAGAGAGCAGCAGAAAGGGAAATTTGCTCCATTAAGAAAAAGTGTTATTGATGTTGAACAAGAAAAGAATCAATGAGAATAGGAGGAAATTGGAAGCAAGATGACCTACTTAGACAAAAAAACGAGGAAGGAATAACAAGAAGAACAGAAGAAGAGTAGCAAATACACTCATAGGAGGGAGGAAGTCGACAAAGCTAGAAGAAGAACAAATCGACCAGAGATAGAAGAAGAGATGGAGGAAGAAGGTTCCATTGAGCCCATGGGATGATGAGCCGTATTCTACCTAACCTTCTTCAAAGGGTCATCTTCTGCTTCCACGAGACGGAATCATCCTCCACCAAAGACATAAGGTCATGATGTGAAATATCACTTTTGATCAAATAAAGAAAATTATCAAAGCGTAAAGACAAATATTATTCCCCAATGATCCACAAAATACAATCTTTGTATCCATCGAGAAGGTGATAATTGAAAATTTAGGAGAAACTCTGGGAAGTTTAAGGCACTCTGGGATATTTTTCCACAACAACACAGACAACTCGTAGTACTTTAAATGAGAATGCATGACCGTGAAAGAATTGGATACAACAAAGAAACAAGTGAGCATATCACTACAGGAAATTGGGTGATTATCTTCCACCGTATCAACACAACAGAATGGAAGTCATCTACACAGATGAGTTGGGACCAATGAGGACACTATGAAGAAGTTGTATGGATGAAATTATTTATTGCATCAAGCAAGATCATCCATGCTCGATATAAAATAAATCACAAGAAATATTAAAGCTCCTAAAAGTTACAAACAAAGTCTTTATCCCATATAGAGTAGGTCGTTAACATAATCGATGTTCTGTATATGTTGGTTAAGAAGGGACAAGGTTTCTATTTAGATGGGATACAGTATGTTTCTGTAAATCCATATCCATAATTACACTTGTCTTAGATAATAAGAAACTAAATATTTAGTTGCTTATAACAATCACATAGTGGTTTGGAGTCCCTAAAGACAAAAACATGGGTTGCTCTCTAATGGGTCCATTTGGAGAGACAAGAGACAAGGACAAGATCGTGCAGGTTAAGCAAGCGAGGAGATCAAGCAAGAAATAGAAAAACAAGTTTTTGATATTACTAAAAGTGTTATTATAATGCAATTGCACAAACAAAATTTAACATGAAATTATCGTGGTTGTGAATATCACAATCCGACTCCGTATATATTTTCTTTAATAAAGAACTGAGGTTAAGATGAAATGCGGTTTAGCCTTGTATAAAATTCAAAGTCATAGAAACAAAGTTCAAAGCATGGAATTCATACATCACTAATAAACCTCCATATGAAGAAGAAAAAACTTTATCTATTTGAAAATTATTTTGTCTTATTAGGAGTTTTTTCTTATATAGCCATCATTCTGGTGTATTTTTTTCTTTTGTAATAATTTTAATTTAATGGAGTCCAAGAGACACATGTGATGAAAAGTCACATGTGGAATTTAAAAGGTCATATATGGAATGTGAAAGGTTATATGGAATCCAATAGGTCATAGAAGTTGAAAATTCATGAGGAAACTCAAAATTCATTGTCACTTTACAAATAGCTCCTCATACCTCAAGTAAACTACGATATTCTTAGATTTTTTCTTGGCTTGTATTGCAGAGGTAAATCATTATTTGGAGAAGCAAGTTGTGGCTTCATGTTCCACTACCAGATTTAGTGTTTCACCTATGTAACAATGTACTTGAACCTTTTCATTAACAATCGTGTTTCTCCTCAAGCTCACACTTTCCTTCATGCATGTGTCGGGTATGTGTCCTTAGAATTAGGACAAAAAAATTCACTTCAGTCATCATCGACTTAACTTTGCTTCTGGACACTTGGCATATCGTCATTGGTCGTAACTTGGAGAACATTCTCCGAGAATCTGAATTCAAACTTCGCACATCATCCATGTACCGTTTCCGCTTCTATTTTTTTCCCTGCTTAGAAAATGAACAACATGCCATAACTCACTCACATGGTCCCACCTGACGAAACGCAGCGACATTGGAAACTTGGAAACGAGATCTATCTAGGCATTCAAGTCCTGGAAGTATTTCCTTTGTAGAAATTTCCAATTTTGAGCTAAATACCGAGGCCAAGGATCATTCCTCCCCACTAGAAGCATTTTGGACCCAAAATATACTATCAATCGTTTAGCAAGTGAGGGTACAACTCCCACCCTTTCACTCTCCATCCATTTGGGCTTTGAAGGATTGTGTCCTTTGAGTCCCACTATAAGGTATTCTCCATTCCTCTTCGAAATTATGATTTTTCTATCAAGTAAGGAGATCTTTCTCCAAGTTCATCAAGATATTATGGCTAGAAATCACTATTGATGCATGTACCGAACATTTTTCTCTGATCATCAATCAAAGGAGGCTCAAAACAATCTCAAATTCTCAACATTAACGACAGAATATATTTGCATATAAGGAGGAAAATCTAGCTTGAACGCATTTGCACCAATCTTTTCCTTAATTTTAAATGGACCATAACATATTGGTTTGAGCTTTTTACCTTCCCTTGGCAATCTTTCTTTGCTTATGTACAACCAAACTCATCACCAACTTGGAATTTGTGATCAATCCAAGAGCTTCTTTTCATGCCTTCTGTGAATCGCTTTTTGACTCTTTCAAGTTGCTCGCACTGTGGTGATGTATCAACTTAATTTTCAATGAAATTATTAACACTTATCTATGTCACTATGACCATCTATATGATACACAACAAAGATGAATTCCAAAGGTGATCTTGCAACAAATCAAAATATGCTCTGAAATGGGGATGTATTTGAAGAATGTTTTGCCCTGTTGTATTCATGTTGAATGTAATGCAATTGTTCATCCCACAACTTGGGATGCTTGATGCAATAGCCTCTAAGAAGATGAAGGTCTTCTTGTTCACCATTGGGTCATAAATATGATCACATGGGTGCAACTTTAATTTTCTCATTTAATTATCAACCTATGTTCCGTTATTTCAAGAGTGTAAGCACATTATGGGTGACACTGAAGACAACCATCAAATTATCATAAGAAGACTATCTAATTTTAAGTTCAATCAAATCAAATTGAATAATTATAGAATACCTGACTACTATGTTCTATATGCAGAATGACTATTTCGCTAAGAAGAGCAAACTGATGACGAAAACATACCCGCGATAAATTGAACAAAAATCCCAACAATTGAACAACAATTGTTTATTCAACAATGAATTATCTTTAAATTAACAGATAACATCTTTGAATCAAATAGCAACTAGACACCTTACAATGATAATGAAAAGATTCAATCCCAACTATATAAGCGTAATTGAACAACATTCATGCTAAAACTAATCAAACAATTATGGAAGCATTGGAACATGAAAACAAATCAAACTATTATGAAAACATTATCGATGGGTGAAGAAATCATGAATGATGAACTATTCTGTAATGAAAATCGAAAGCTACAGAATCTTTGTTAAAATTCAACCAATTAAATGATACCTTAAAATGCATTAATTGACCGAAACATAAGTTCTCAGTAATTAAAAGTATGGGGATGGTATGAAAGGTAGAAACCCTAGGTTGGGCCCAAAGCTAGAAGTCTACTCTAAGGAAAACTCAAAGATCGACCATAGTCAAACACCAAAAATCTTTATTGCTGGATATTAATACATTAAGACAATTGGACAATTCTATCCATACGCTCATTACAGAGACAATATTATGCAGATCTCTCTATCTTGTTCATATTTGGTCTTTAAAGGTGAATTCAACAAAGGGGAGAATTCGGTCCTTTCCATACGGATCTTGCTTCTTGTGGTTGTCGTTTCAGTCCTCCATGTGGACGCTTCATCTTTGCTCACCCCATGGAGTCATCATGATACCGTTCTTCTTGTCGTAATTATCTTCAGCCATCAACTGCTCACCCACTGCTTCTCGTTATCAAAGATTAAAAAAAGTCAATTCTTCCGCTAGTTAAACATTCCTGCTTTATCATCGCTCATTTTATCTCGACCTTACATTAATCTCTTCTTTATTTCTAAGATGAGGGGAAAATCTGTAGAAGTAAATAATAATTCATGGTAAAGATAAGGTGAACGTACCTTATTCTTGGCCCTGGGCAGGCCCCTTGCTTACCTATTTGCATGTCCCTACAAACAAATGGTTTAGGTGTAATTGCTAGAGAACATAGGCTGATTTTTCTTATAGAAAACCGAAGCCACAGCCGCCCTCGACTGCAGCGTAGTTTGTGTGCCCCTCCCATGTACCCTCATAATCGTGATGATAACCTAGGGGGCAACAGATGAGAGGGAACTCATATCTTCTCCCTATCCATGAACGATGTTGAAGATTAGATTATTGGCGAAAGGAATCCAGGCGCTTGCTTTGAAGTTTCGTAACCAAATGGCCTCTGTTGCATTGTTCGTGAGGCTAGCCACCTTTGTTTGGCTACTACCAAAGCTTTTCCGAATGTCCTTGAATTACTCCCCCATGTTGTATGATATCTCAGATTGGTCCTAGTTTAGTCCTTACTCCTTTCTCCGCATGAAATTCTTATGTTGGGTGAAAAGCACATACCGTAGCTCCCCTCAACCCACAGGTCTAAAGCATGCCTCTTCTGTGTGTTGGTGTTGTAGGCTTTAGCCCACCGATTCGGGCTCTGCAAAAGACAAGAAAGCCTAGAACCGAATGTCCCTTATAAAGGCTGGGGATTATCATCCTCATTCTCTCTGGTAAAGAAATTTTGTAAGTATAATCCACACAAAATATATTGGACCCGCTCATTCTCGCTATTGCAACATTGGACGAATTCCTCAATGGTTTTAAAATTTGTGGCCTCCTTGCCCGATGCCTTGATTTTCGTAGCGCACGTTTCACTAAGAATAGCATAGTTGAAGTGTTAGTGCCTCGCATGTTAGTACATCGGAGAAAGAGATCAAACCATACCGGTTTTCTTTCGCTGTTCCACTCGATCTTTTGTTTTTATTTACTCTCGCTTTTTCTTATCCGAGTTGGGAAAATGTCTCATCCCCACAGTAAAAGGTCTTCGACTTCTTCATTAGTGCTCGATGTTCTTGTGCAAGTATTACTTCCTTTCGCATTGTGCCAATTCATGCTAAGTTTGAATTAATTCATTATGAAATTTTTTTATCGTTAAACTTTTCTACTAGAGTGTAGAAAAGTGTCTCCTCCATTTGAGCTTTTCTTCTCAGAAGTTCTAGCCTAGTCTACGTGCTTTAGCAAGAGCCACTACGTTCAGACATTCTTCAATTCAGTGTTAGTCTATCAATTAGGTGACAAACTCCTTATTTGGGTTTCTATGGTAGCCAATTATTTCTTAGGCTTCCGAGACCTGGTTACTTTCCTTCAATCGTTTCTTCGCATGTTTTATCATTTTTCTTAACCTCTTGCAGTTCTCACTATTTTACGAACTTATTTTTGTACCGATTTCTATTCAAACACTGCTTTAAGGTGGGGATGATACAACAACTTTCATATTTTCGTGAACAATAGTGATAGTTCTGCTGTTACTGCTGATGATATTTCTTCCCATTCTCCTAGTTTACCGTACTAATGCCCCAACCGTGAGATAATGTTCCCTTCGATGTTAGGGGACCGTTTCCATGCTTGAATTTTTGTTCTATGATGGAAGTTCCCCGATCGATTTTCAAATTCGGTTATCCCTTCTTCTTCCTGCTCATATTCACCCAATCACCTTGAGGAGATAAGGCGTCCTGCAAAGCTCTGGCTTATCAGATCTTGGTGGGTAATATTTTAGTGCGGCTACCGCTATTGGTGGTATGTATTGATTCAACGGTTCCTTCGCTCTCATCATTCGTACGGCTTTGAATTTCTGCGGGATACCCTCATTTTCTCTGGTGACCTTGTCATTTCTTCTTCATAGTCTTGTAAGGGCATGTTTTGAGGGCTTGAAGGTGGTGTAAGGGATGGTCTCCGCTCATCCGGAAATTCGAGGTGTCTTGGCCGTAATTGCAATATTTCGGCGCTCGCTTCCACTCAAGTTGAAGATGGGCTCCTTCCTCTGGTTTCCAGGGTATGTTCATTCCAGGGCTCAATTCTCCGTTCCGGCTGCAGTTTTTCCTCAAAAAGGCAGTATGTGGTTAAAAGTTGTCCCAAATGTTTGTTGTTTGCTCAGCTTATGAATGATAATTAACTTGATGTTTTGTGATGACGACTGTCAGGGAATTTTTGGTTTTCTAATTCGAACAATGTTGTTGTGTAACACAAAATTCAAGAAAGAAGGCAAATTGACTAAATTTTTTTGTTTAAGAACAGCTAAAAAATTTTAGTTGGCGGGGTTTTACCATGTCCTCGGCATCCATCGCATGTGATGTATCTTTGAATGAACACCGCCACCTTGCCAAGGTCATGGTAGGGATGCAGGGTTAATCCTCTTCTATTCCAATGGTTCTCCTAGGTCCCAAGATGTCGAGATTACCAGGAAGAAGTGTTTTTAGCGTCCATCTTTCTCCCTCTCACTGGTATTCCGAGACCTCCACAATGATGTCCTCTATGACCGCATAATCCTTCCCATGAGTCTCAGTATGTCCCTCATGCAGCTTTTCACAGAATTAAATCGCTATTTATTTTTCAAACCCTTTTAATTTGCAGTAGGCAGCAACCACCAATTTTGCTGAATGAAAGTAGCTACGTCCCAGATTGGGAAGGTTGGTGGGTTCATTTCTATATGCTTCTTCCCATGGGTCGATGTGTTATCCGAACTAATTTCTCCTTCTCGTCCGTGTTTCTTCCGGCCCCGTTCATAGGAATAAACATTGCATGCGAGAGAAAAAAAGAAATTCTGCACTTTCATGCCGTAAAATGTGATGTAACTTCATATCATAAATGAAATGATATTTTTGGTCCCATCGTTGCATCTCAAAAGAAGTTGTGCAGTGAATTTGCATGCTTATTATTTATGGATATTTACACCCTCTCTCAACAAGAGCGTCGATGTCCTTAATTACAAGAGGGATCGAGAACCATGAATGCAAGGCGGGGGAAAAGGCTTTAAATTGGTAATCGCGCTTTGTATGAGAGAACGACGTCTGTGTGGTTTGGAGCTCAAGAAAAGAGGAGAGAGTGCAATAATCATGAATGTGTGTGGGAGCAAAGGTTTAATCAGAATTTATCATAAGTGTATATCAGGTGGAAATGACCAAAGAAGCGAGAAAGTGGTATAGCAATTATTATGATAGGATGTCTCTATTTAATGGTATAGCATGACGGAAGCATGACAAAGGATGGATAATGATTAGGCTGCTATCCCTTATTCAAACATGAAAGGATAATCTGTTAATTATGCGGGTAAATAGTAATATCATCATTTGAGTAGTGCCTTTTTCCTTTAAAGGGATGAAAATAGGAAATAAGGCATATATAAAATTAGTTGGATATTGTTAGAAAAGTATTTTCACACACACAGAGCCACTGCCAAGAATTAAGGCTCGACAGTGTTTATTTTAACCCGAAGAATGAGCTATAATCCTTGTGTAAAATTAGATATTTTGCTAATTTTTATGGAGATCACCATTTTGGTGTGGTGGTCGTACAGTCAAGGTGCCACTCACTAGAGTTATAACAGAGGCCAGTCGGCTCGGTGATGAGACCTCTTGTCCTTCAAGTAGTTGGAGCTATCGATAAGGTCACTACCTCGGTGTGTTGGGTATTGTAGGCATAACACCGCTAAACCCTTATGATCGGGGTAGGCCGGCTCGTGATGAGACCCTCTATTCTCTCTCTTAAAAATTTGTGTATAGAAACAATATTTTTTCGGTGCTATAGGCATTTCACTTTTGTTTATGAAGAGACCACTGTGGCCGGTGGTGGTCATGATAGTCAGCATAGCCTGATCGGGATTGCAATGCAGTGATCAAGCCTGGCCGTGATGAGACCCCGTCTTTCGAACCGCCTGGATTTGCCTAGCGTCATTACCTTGGTGTTGGCCATTGTGGGCATGTCACCCGCAAACCAGATGATCATGGTAGTGGTTGCCCGTGATGAGACCCCTATTTCTTTTTTAAAAACGTATGTAAACATAATATTTACTTTTATACATGAAGGGAGTGTCTATTAACTCCTTAAAAGTTAGGATGGTGTGAGAAGTAAAAGAGAATGCCAACACAATTAATACTCCTTATTCCTACATCCTTATGTTAAAAGGGAATACTATCAAGAGTGTAGAAAGATATATCATTATAAGAATATGAATTGTGTGATAAATATGTTTTGTTGTGATGTCTACCTTTCATCGTACAGATATACCATGTAAGCTTCGGATTAGAGATTTCATCAAAGTTCCAAAGGATCATCATAATAGTACACATTAGTTTTTCTTCCTTTTCAAAAAGCAAATCTTTGCTCATAAAGCGTCTTTATAGCCGTGGTGTGGAAATGAGGAGTGTTTCGAGAAGAGATCAAGGGTAAAAAAGGAAGAAGTATCATGCTTGTAGTGAAAAGAATTAAATCGTTCAATCTAATCGAATGAAGCAAAACACACGCTTGTTCATCCGACGAAAAACAAATGTTCAATTGATTCTCCTGAACAACAATCGCTCAAAGATTTAAACAACAACAAATAAACACTTAAAGACACCACTGCTCAATCGACACCAGCTTGTTCAATTGATTGAACAATAGTTGTTCAAAGAAATTTATTATTCAAAGATCGAATAGCAAAATAAACATGCAAAAGGACACTTCATTGTTCAATCCGACAAAAATACCAATTGATTGAACAAAGAACCATTCAAATATTTGAACAACAAAACAACACGCATAAAAGGACACTATTGCTCAATCCAAGCGCTTGTTCAATTTGGTTTGAACAATACCATTCAAATATTTGAACAAGAAAAATAAAACACATAAAGTGACATGTTGTTCAACTGGATTAATGTTAATTGCCTAATCCATTGAATGAAGAAATTGCTCAATTGATTGAATAAAGAGTCGTTTTCAAATATTTGAACAAGAAATAAACATGCAAAAGGATGACTTAAGCAAAAGGATAGAAATATGAGTATGAAGAATGTAATAACAAAATAAGAAAACTATAAATTACGGTGAAATTATATACAATATTTACAAAAAGGAAGTAGCAAGCTTCGTCTGTATTTAAAGCTGAAGCCGGCACCCTGGTCACAACATGAATGGTGATTGGCTGCCAGACCACCTGCAAAGACTTCTTTACAAGAAATTTTTGATAGAGGCGACTTTGTGCTCATGGACTTATCATAGAACCAAATCATTTCATGGTGGTCAAGGTGAGGATATCATCTTTGTGTACTCTAAATTTTAAAGTGGACCGATCCCCTTGTTTGTAACTTCGTCTTTAAAGTCTTTAACTGGAGTTGCAGAAGCCTTCAATCTCCTTTCGGAATGTCTTTTTCATGAGGTTTTCATGCCACTTAGTTCGTTGTTGTTGGATGATTGTAGCAAAGCAGAGCCATTAGCTATATTTCATATAATTCATTTATTTGTTGTACTCTAATCCGGGCTCTTCGTCAAGTCTGCCCTACCTCCTAGTTTGTCCTTAGAGTCTTTATATATAATTCGATAGAAAATAGGTTTTCCAAATACCGCATGACACAGAATATCTAGTGGTGTTTCTTTCATTTTGTGCCAGAAGAAGCTTCACAAGGCCCTCCTGTAGTCTAGCAGCCCGTCTCGATGAGCAAAGTTGATCGTTTTAGTGAGAATTGCTCCTCAAGGACTTTGTTGCACTTTCTCAACCTGCTCCGTTTTCCTTCGGCAGTGGTAAGTGAGATGACTTCATGGATGACATGGTGGTTTTTCTTTGCAGTGGCCATAATTTGATTTCCTACAACCTGCCCTCCCATCATTTATCATTTTTGGTAAGCCAGCATCGTTACTGCAAACACCAAAAGAAAATTAACTGCTGCATTCTTCGTAGCTCTTGATAAGGCCATTGCTTTCCACCCACTTTGTTACGTAATCTATGGCAACCGTATAGATATTCGGTTTCGATGGCGGGCTGAATGGTCCAACGAATTCTGTGGCCCACCGTTTGAATGGTTCTCTACTTACCACCGTGGTTGTAATGGTATTTCATCACCACGCGACCTATTATTTGTCAACTATCATAGGCTTGGAAATATTTCTGGCATCTTTAAAAATCATAGGCTAATACAACTCATTTGCAACACTTTAATATGCCCGTTCGTGATTTGCAAAATGGCCACCACAAGGTTCATCATGACAAAGCTCGTAGAATGTCATAAATCTCTATCTTCTGACAGTATCTACATATGCATATCAAATAACAGATAGGGCCAGGTATCCACCAACCAGATAGTTCCAATAATCGCGTTGAACATTCATCTTTCGTCATGTCAAATTCTCTGGTAGCTTCCCCATCGGGCCGGTAGTTTGCTACATCCGCATACCATGGTGCAAGCTTTACTACTATAGCAAACAAATGTTCATCGGGAAACCCATCGTCCACCGCTAGTGTGTCATCTCATTTAAACTCCGGATAGAAGTCTACAACCACGTTTCCTTCCTCGGACAAACCCTTGATATTTATGTACAAACCCCCGTAAAAGTTGTAAAACAACCAACGAGTTACTCTCCTATTTGTGATTGGTTTATTGGCTAGTATATCTAATGGTAGAGTGATCGTATACAAGAGTACTCGATAGCCATTATATAATGTCTAAATTTATTCAAGGTGACAAATGACAAATTTTACAAGAACTATTTTTTCATCACTCCATAGTTTAATCAAAAGAGATGTGAGATTCATTCCGATATAACAAATAGCATAGGGATTTTGTCTTCTTATCGACCGACAATCGCCCTTACTGATGTGTCGTATGCATCTCGAAGAAAACGTGAAAGGGCGTTCACAGACTACGTAAGATCGGTGGTTGTCGAGACCTGGGCTTTTTAACCGTAAAAAGCAAAGTGTCACATTTATCGTACCAATGGAATTCAACATTTCTGCTAATGCATACAAGTGGGCAACACTTCAGAGCCTAATTATTTATAAACTCGCGATAGTACCGCATATCCAAGAAAAATGTACCTTTGTTTGCATACAAGGTGTGACTAATAAAAGGATTACTTTACTTACGTCTACTTGTATTCAATTAAAGAGATGTAGTGTCTCAGGATTACCTTTCTATCATCTTCATGGCATTTTTCATCGCTTAAACATAATCAGTAGCAATACATTGTTCCAACACCTTTTCTAGTGTTTCTAGTGCTTCGATCAAAATCACCTACAACGGGTAAAAGCTTCGGCCCATGTAAATTTCAAGTCCTTCATTTATTAAACTTAAAAATGCCGAGTATGCCCTTGCAAGGTTGTTTGGGCATCAGACAGTCCAAATGGTACTACCTCAGAGAAAAATGCACCCCATGAGCAGTAAAGGTTGTTTTATCTTTGGTCTTCAGGGCTATCTAGATTTGATTGTAACCACATCGAACCTTATCAAGGAAGGAAAAGAACCATTTTCCGCCAATGTATCAAGGACTTGGTTAATAAAAGGAAGCGGGGAAGTGGTCCTTTTTCATATGCTTATTCATTTCGTAGAATTCAAAAATATTATCCACTTCCCATTCTTCTTAGGAACGACTACTAAAGGAGAGTCCCAATATATCGTCCTTTCTAGATAGGATAAATGTAGTTTACGTCCAACAGCCTTTTTGCAATTCATTTTACAATGTCTTTTAGGTATGTGTTTTAGCTCTCCATTGAGGTTGCCAAATAGGTTGAGCTCTTTGGTCAAGATAGATGATGTGTGCATGGCTAAGGTTCTATACCCTTTCATGTCCTGGTAGTCCCAAGAAAATGCTCCTTGGTCACTTATGTGTAAACCTTACGATATTTTTGTTTCTTGTCACTATCTGATCGCGTCATTATTTAAAATTCTCGTGTTCATTTCTGACTGGTTTGTCACAATAAATGTCGTGGGTATGTGTTGATTATCAATTTCTTCCATGTCTTTCTCTTGTGTTTCATCATCAAGAACGTTTTTAACATTTGGCATTTTAAGTTTTTATGCGTATGACTAATTCATGAAGTTATTGATTACATCATCTTCAACAGATTTTGACTTCAAGAGCTTCAACTATCGCTACCCAGAACGATATTTTGTTCCCATGATGTATGGTCAGCTGTGAATACTACCGTGTAGACTTGTTTGGCAGTAAATGATAATGTTTTTATGAATCACCTTTACCAATGGTCATGTCGTATTTGCCTGGTATCCTACAAGTATTGACCTGCTGTTGTTCAAGGTTTATCATATCGGGTGTCCGGCTCATCCTAATTTTTGGGTTAATAACTAAAAGTCAGCTAGATATTCCCATGAGTCCATAAACCAGGATGTCTTGTGTCATTCTTCTAGGTCTCGATAACAGATCTGTCAAAGAAATTTCAACAAGGTAGCTGTGGGTTCTAACACCCACATGCCTAACTTTGTGTCTCTCTAGTTAATATGTTAATGGTCACCCTAAGTCAACCAATGTATTTGGTATGAACACAGATATTTTCACATTTACTATGTGGGTTCCCCCGGATCCTCACATTACCAAGTACTACCAAACAAAGAAGTCTAATAGTGCCTCAACACATGAAAATTGGGTATAGTTTTTTATTTTCTCAACTATTTCTTCCTTACGCATCTTTAACTGCAGTGCATGGATAAGAATGTCCTCAGAGGAAACCATAAAAGAGGAATTTGGGCTTAGTGTTGTTTCAATTCCCTGAGATATTGAAACTAGGGAAACTATTGGTCTAGGAAGTGATAATATTTCAAGGAATGAGGGGAGAAATCATAAGGTTTCTGCTCTTTGTCAACTGCTTTTCCTTCCTTGCTCTACCCTCTATTTTAGTCATCGTTGTTTTTCTAGGCTTTGTCGAAGTTCCGTATTCAAGTCAGGTGGTTGTATCTTCTTTTAGCGAAATAACATGTCACAAGATCTCAAAATTTCCACCACCGTATTACTCGTTGCCTGGGCCACAGATTTGGGTTTTCAACAACCCAAATTAGTCAGACTGTGTCGAAGAAAACAGATTCGATTGGCCGAGTTTAAAGTTGAGGTCGATGAGTTGTGCCGAGGGTTGCTGACCTGGTATGGAGTCGGTAATGGTTGATTCTGGCCTCATTGGTAGGTTGGTCATTCCCGGGTCGCTACCGCCTTTGAGGCCAATTTCAGTCATGTATGGTAGGCTGCCCATCGGGGTTGACAGGGATTGTTTTTCCGCAGGAGAACAAGGAAAATCGTCAATTATTACCCTAAGAGGGCTGTGTTGGGAAAAGGAGTACAGGAAATGATTGAGATGGAAAAGAAAGAGAAAGGTGATTGGTTCTCGCCAAGTTGTTGCAGAAGTTCTACCTGTTAAACTATGAGCATGAAAAATGAGGCAGGTCTTTGTAGCATACCTAGTCGTGCTTTCCATCAGCGACGTTGTCTATTGTATAGATGGGTTCGTACCCTTCTGCAAACCATTTTCAACCCAAAAGCGATGGGAAATGGTCAAAGGTGCTGGTCCTTGTACAAATAGTACATGTCCGGACCATGTCTAATGGACATTCGTTGGTTATGCTTTCTTCCGATGTTGTAAGATGGTCAAGTTTGTTCTCGCTATAGCTATTTCTACTTGGCTTAGTGGACATCTAGCCGTGCTTTCGTTGTGGTGCTCAAGATATCAATTTTTAAACTTTCTAAAATATTACCAAATCGCTCTCACCACATTGCCACCGGACCGTTTAGGTTCCTTGTCGGCTGAAATCGTCTTGCCTACCTCGCGTACTACCTGAGAACACCGTATAAATAGCTAAATAATATCATCATATTCTTCGATAGATGTCCCTTTCCCATTATGTTAAGTGTTTCAACCCATTATTCTTTTCACTCCTTTAATCATTGTTTCTTTTAAGATATCTTAGACAAATGGTAGTATATGGAGATCTTTGTTATATTGAAATCTTTCTGAACGTATTATCTTTAATGTCTCATTTTCCTTTGCAGACATATCGAATATTTCATCTTTTAATTCTTTAGTCCGGCTAAACAATACCTTGATATTTTTTAAGTAAAGTGTTCTTCTTATCCCTCGTCTCAGCTTTATTAATGGTTCCTCCACCAAGCCCCATGAACCAATGAATGTTGTTCCCTTCAAGGTAGAGGGAAATAGTTTCTCAGCTTTTGAGGTCATGGTATAGCTGTTATCCTACACATAAGACATCGAATTCAAATAGAAATGCACTGTGATCTTCCGAAGTCAACCATGTGAAGGTGGGAATGTTTTGTAAATGGAATGGCTTTCATAGGGGCATTTTCACCGGATCAATGGGATATTCTAATCTTTGATGTTCCGCTCTGCCTGCTCTGCGAGCTCATTCGATCAAATATATGCCAATAATCTTCAGATTTCTTGTTCTAGAGAATAATCTCAACGGAATTAGGGGAGGATGTGGAGGAAGCCTTACGCACTTCCTCGATCTAGGATGTTGGTGTCTCTGCTTCATCCACTCTCTCAGATCCAGTTCGGAGTTTGATCGTAGTACCCTGGTTTCTCCTTCTCCTTCCTATAAATTACAAGAACCCCTCCCCGTGAGGGTCGTGGACTTATGTGACCGTGAGTCTTGCTGTTTTTTTCTGCACTTTCCCGTTTTTCATTGTGAATCCCGCGTGTTGTAGATGGTGAGGTTGTCGGCCGAGGAGTGCAAGAGGACCGAGTAGGAATAGTCGGTGTCCTATGGATGCCCTGAATTTAGCTCTCTTAATGATTTCATCTATATATGTCGTTTCACCAAGGATCACCGTACCTTTGGGTTTTGTGGATTTAAGTGGGATTTTGATTTGTTCCTATATTTTTTTCCTAGTCATAAAACAAGAGAACCTATCCTACTAACCTCCGCACAATTGCTGGAAAGCAGTCGGAGAGCAAGTGTTTTTGCTTGTCAAAAAGCGCAAAGTTCTTACCTCTAGTTTTCAAGAAATAATTATTCACAAGAAAAGGGAAAATAACAAAGGACATCACTTCTTAAACACCTCCACTATGCAAGAACGGCGCTCAAAATGTTGGTCATGAAGATGATCACACAGCAACTTTAATGCTTCTCATTTAATTATCAACCTGTGGCAAGTCCTCGTTATTTTCAAGAGTGTAAGAACAATATATGGGTGATAATCAAAGGTCAACTACTATAAATTACTTGCAGGCGAATACTATCTAATTCTCGGTTGAATCAAATCAAATTTGAAGGGGAATTATAGAATGCTTTTGACTACTCTCGTTTCTAGGCATGCAGAAATGACTATTCCAAATGAAAATAGAAAACTATTTATCGAACAACATACCCGCGATGAATTGAACAACAATCCTAATAAATTGAACATCAACTCTAATAAATCGAATAAACAATTGTTTATCTATAATTCTTCTTAATGAATTCTTTAAAATTAATATATAACATCTCTCCAATCAAATAGCAAACCAAACAATTTGTAATGATAATGTTATCCAACTCTAACTATATATAGAATTGAACAATAGTCATGCTAAACCAATCAAACAATTATAAAAGTAATAGAAATGATGAAAGTATCCAAATGATTATGAAAACATCGATGGTAAGAAAGAAAGTATGAATGATGAACTATTCTAATGAAAGCTAAAAATCGTAGCATCTTTATGTTCACAATTCAACCAATTAAATGATATCTCCCGAAATGCATTAATTAATCGAAATGCAAGTCTGCAATTAAATGTAATATCACGTACAGCTTAGAAACTCCTAGGTTTGGGCCCAAAGCCACCTAAGTCTACCACCATGAAAACTCAGGATTGATCATTTAAAAAATCCAAAATATTTGCTGTTTCTGAGATTAATACACAAGACAAATCGGACAATTTTGTCCTACACGCTCATTAAGGTATGAAAATCTCTATGCAGATATATCTCTATCTTTGTTCGCTTCGCCTTTAAAGGCTAATCTAACAATGGTAATGGTCCTTTCCATACTTGGGATTCGTTGCTCGTGGATCGTCGTTGAGTCCCCTTCCAAGGTGGATGTGCCTTTCCATCTTCCGTCGGCCCACGGGAGTCATGATCATGTTTGCCTTCTGGTCACCGTCGGCCATCGTAATATTATTTCGACTTTACATTAATTTCTCTCTGCCACACATGAAAATTGTAGAAGTACATAATAATTCATGGTAAATATAGTGAAACGTATCTTATTCTCGGCCCAACATTCACCACCTCGGTTTGAACATCTATTTGCGTAGATGAAATGTTGTAATCTTTCTTCAAATTTTGTGTCTATCATGTCCCATAATTTTGACTAAAAATCTTCAAAAATGAATACCGATCATTACCATAATAGGAAGTAGGAAGACCAAAATGAACCCAAACATTTCAGAAAAACATGAGTTGTCTGTTCACCTATAATTATTTTACATGGCATCAAATGATTTTTTTCAACTCATCTACCACAGCATACAAATAATCATGACCTTTTCTGACATAAAGACCAATCACAAAATCCATTGAGATACTCTCCCAAGGATGTGAAGGAACTGGTGCGGGAGGTACAATCCAAGTTTCCTATTTCTAGGCTTACTTGTTGCATACAAAGAACATCCCTCTAATAAAACAAGAAACATTATCAATCATGCGTGGCCAATAACAATATCTTTGGAGATTCGCTATTCTCTTTCCTACACCGAAAATGTTCTCTGCAATCAATGATGTGTGCACCTACCTTATGATATTGTTTCTTTCTCCCCGTGGTATACACACCTTCCCCCCAAGTGATACAAATTTTTATGCACATGATAATATAACTCTTCATTTTGGTTTCTTTGACCAAGCTTTCACACACATCTTGAAATTCACTATCATTTGCATATTTTTTCAATGTAACTTTCATGCATAATTGAATTAAAGTGATATAATAATCGAATTTACAACAGGCCTAGAGTGCCTATCAACCACCTTTATTTTAGATTCCCTTTTGAAAATTCTCGATAACCAAATGAAATTATCGTGAGAAAATTCCATCCATCTGAAATTTCTTGATTGTTGCAACTTTGATCGTGATTTAGGCATCGTAATGATTTATCGTTCGTATGATAATATTCTTTCCCCCGTTAAATAGTGCTTCCATTTTCACACTTTGTACCAATGCATATAAATATTCATCATAGGTGGGATAATTAGTTACAACTCCATTAAAAATTTCGAATGAAACGAAATAGGCTTACTATGATGCTCGAGAACCGCTCCCATCTCATAATCGTCAGACCGTTTTTGGATCTCAAAATGATGTCTAAGATCCGGCGTTAAACCGGTGTTGAACTTATATTTTGTTTCAAAGCATCATTTTATTTTTGCTGTGTAAACTTCCTCAATGGAATACTTTCTCACACTTGTCAATGGCTGTAAATTAGTGCCAAATGAAAGAAAATTAGCAATGAATTTCTCCTTAACATCGTGTTGTTTCTGTGTGTCTCCTTCCCTATGTAATCGTAAGGTTTAAATAATCTTAATGACCTCTACTTTGAAAGATTAGATTTTAACTCACCCTCTTCCAACAATGTGTCCCAAATACACTAATGAATTCTTACCAAACTCGACTTTGAAATCTTTAAAACAATTTCGTTTTTATCAAGACATCAAGTACCTTGTTCACATCCATGACATGTTCTTTCTCGATTTGTTGAATATGAGTATGTCATTCACAAACAATAATGAAGTAATTCAGAAATGGTCTAAGTACATCATTCATGACTTCATGAAAGTAGCTTCTGCATTTAGAAAGAACCAAATGAATAACTAACCACTCAAACAACTTTGTCTAGTTTTGAAAATAGTTTTCCAAATGTCCTCTTTCACTATTCTAACTCGATGACAACCACTTCGCAAGTCTAACTTAGTGAAATAATTTTCACACTTTAAATGATCTAGAAAATCATCAATGTGGAGTGATAGCATTCTTTACCATGATTTTATTCAATGCACTAAATCGACACAACATGCGCCAAGTCCCATCCTTTGGAACCAAACAACTGTGAACCACATGATGAAGAGATACAAGGATACCTTTGTTCAGAAATTTGAATTTGTTTCTGATTTCCAAACCTACACTGACATGCGACATACCAATCTTTGGAGGAACATCTTGCCACAACCTAATCTCATGCTAAATTCCCCTCTAGGGTGATAACCCCTTTAGTTCTCGAAACATCTCGCCATGATGACTTACCACATAAAACAAATTAGATTTCAATTTGTCATCACATCCTTCAAAATATTCATAGTCAACATCATCCTTTTTCTTGATCATGAGAAGCACAAAAATTTTATTTGCATTAACTAGCCTCTTCACTTGCCCTGCATTAACTAAAGAAATATTCAGTTTCTTGCGATGAGCTCTCACAATATATGATCAGGTGATCATGTCCAATTGGAAAAATGCTCAAAAATTTATTTGCTCAGAATTGGTTCAAACCAGAACGACAAGAAAGATCTCGTCAAAATGATCCTGTAGCCACGAATGACACTCAAATCCGTTACCGTATGAAGAAGATATTGCATTTTGAAATCGCCCAATAACCTCCAATTTTGAAAGGGAATTTTTTTAATTTTATATGTTGGGAAAATATTTAATTTTTATTAAGGTTTAATTAATAGATTAAAATTATATATTTATTAATATTTTATATGGTTTTAACTAATCATATATTATATTATTTTATATATGTTTTAATTAATTCTTAAAAACCTTATTAAAAATAAAATTTTGATACCACACATATAAATTCTAAATTCGAATTATATTATAAAACCCATGGTTCTAATGTTGAGGGTTTAATATATGGCAAGTAAAGGTTACGTATGATGTGGTAATGTTTCAAATGTCAAAGGTTAAGTCACATGGTAAAGTTTAATACATGTGGCAAAGTTTAATACGTTAAGGTGGAGTGGAGGTTTAAACTAACACCGACCCCATTTATGTGACCTCTTGTTGTGACCAGCGGCCCTGCCAAAATGGCGGGGAGTCAACGGTTTAGATAACTGTCCAACTGAATTAATGTGACCGTTCACATATATACGGGACCGTTACAATAAAATTTATTGCAACGGTTTTCCAAAATCGTTTGGCCCCAACGTTTCCGACGTGCATGTGACCGGGATAAGAACACATTTAATGTTTAAGTTAACCACCTGATAAAGTTGGAGCGCGCCTGCCAAGTTTGGAATTTGTTGCTATTTTAACTGGAGTTAACTCCAGTTCTCCACAGTGAGTGGAGCTTTTCAAGGGCACACTAGGCAAAACTTCAGTTGAACATAAATTTTGCTAGGAGAGTCCATTTGGAGCGATTTTTTTTTTGTTTTGAGGGTATTGGAGCATTACAGAGCCACTGGAGTAGGTTTCAGAGCCATCAGAGTATTTCTTCAGGTTTTTTTTATCAGCGAGAGATCTTGAAGAGCCACTAGGGCTTGGGGATTGGAGAGCTGTGTTAGGCTATGGTTATCTGTTTAAGGTGAAACTATAGTCGATTCTTATTTTTTTCAGTACTCTGAATCCATTTATGCAGCTAATTTCTACTGTTTAGGCTCTCTACACTTTGTATAACCAATTTAAGAGCATAATAAGAGCAAGGACATGTCCATTTGGGAGCCTTGGACCTGGCAGATGTAGCCCAGGAGGGGTGAACTGCCTCATCATATGCTGAGTTATATTCTGTGTGTTTATTGCTGCTTATTTTCAGAATTACATATGTTAAACAGTAAAATGAAACAAACCTCTTACATGTAAAAAGACACATAAACTCCTCAAAGTCACTTTGTTCCAATTGCAAAACACATTTTAAAGCTTGCACACATTTGTTTATGGTTAATGAATACTTTGAACCAACAACAAATACTTTCATAACCAGATCATTAGTGTTTTCTGATTATTTCTTTAGATAGAGTCTGTTTGTGGGCCAGGTAGCCTCTGGTTTCATCCTTTCTTTGAAAGGTGAAATAACCAGTGAATGCCCCAACAGTCTATCTCTGTATTTGAAATAATAAGTTCTCACATTTTCATATCAGATTGGTATCAGAGCCTAGGTTGAGCTCAAAAGTTTTTGAATTTTGTGCAAAGAAATAGTGTGTTGTTTTGCAAATTAGATGCTTACTAGGCTGAAACTGAAAAGAGGGGAAGGATAATTGGTTAGTGCACAAACTAATCCACAACCAAGGAGGGCCTGGGTGCCATTATCTCCACCTTCTATCTCACCCTCAATAGCCTTAGAAGTAGCTACAAGCATTTCTTTAAGAGAAGATGAAGCTCATGAAGAAATGGATCCCAAGGAAGAAGAAAGGGTTTTCCGAAAAGATTTCTTGGATATGACTGAAATGGTTAGGATCCTCTATCAAGACTGGAGAAGGATCTAAAAACAAAAGAGAAGGAGGAGATTCTTCAGGAGGAAAGAAGGACAATGATAAGTCAAAGAAAAGGATTGGAGGAAATGGTGATCCACCATCTCCATCGTCATCCTCTTCCTCAACATCATCCTCTTCAACTTCAGTAAATCAGTCACATAAGTCAAAAAAAACTGGTAAAAATCCTTTTTTAAAGCTTGATGTCAAATTTGAATTGCCAATGTTTAATGGTGATGTTAATTCAGAGAAATTAGATAATTGGATCAGACAATTAGAGGTCTATTTGAGGATTCAAAATCTACATGATGATGACACTAAAATACAATTAGCCTCATTCAGGATGGATGGAGAAGCATTGGTTTGGTGGGAAGCCAAAACCAGGGAGGAAATCAAAAAACATGGTAAGATTTCTTTATCATGGACTGAGTTTATTACTGCAATCAAGAAGCAATTTTATCCTCTTGCTCATCTCCAGAAGGCTATAATGAACTGGAAAAACTTTAGACAGATTAAGGGACAAAATGTGCAAGACTATACCCAGGAATTTAGGAGAAGAGCACTCTTACTTGGGGTAGATTTACAAAGCCAAGACACTTTGTTAAAGTACATAGGTGGTTTGCACGGTTACCTTCAACACACTATTCTTATTTTTAATCCTACCAGCTTAGATGAAGTCTGTGTACAGGCTACACATTTAGAAGCTAGAGGAAAGAATACTTTTGATGCATTGAATGAGGATAGTGATTTTAAAAGCAAAGGAAGAAAGAGGGTTGCAAATTCCAGAAAGGAAAAAGGAAATTTCTTTTGCAAGAACTATTCAAAAACAAGCCATGATGAAGACCATTGTTGGAAGCTTCATCCTGAGTTGAAACCAGAAAAATACAAAAACAAAAACAAGACCAAAGAAAAAGGGAAAATTGTAGCAACAGTTGAGCAAGAATTAGGGTCAGACTCAGGTGATGAGACAAAAAGTATCGCCATGGTTTTAAAGAACATTAAGGGGAAATAAGTGGTGCAAGACACAATTCCCAGTTCTAGCTCATTAAATTGTCACAAAGATACTCTAGATGAAAAGAGGAGGATAGAGCTCTTCCATGTGAGGGTAATTTCAAAACATACAAAAATTGCCACACTGTTTGATAGTGGGTCACAAGCTAATCTCATATCAGAAGATTTGGTCAAACAGTTAAAACTTGATACCATTCCACATCCAAAGCCTTATCCACTTGGGTGGATATGCAAGGATGCAAACTTACAAGTCTCAAGAAAGTGAATATTGCGCTTTGCAATAACTGCACACTTTATTGACACAGTTGAACTTGATGTGGTGCCGCTTGATATTTTAGGAATTGTTTTGGGAAGTCCTTACTTATTTGACAGAAAGGCCATCTTCCATTGCCATGAAAACAAGTATCACTTGTTCAAGGATGGGAAAGAGTACATTGTGAGAGCACAGAAGAAGAAGCTGGAATCTTCTTTACTCCATGCAGGTCAATTGAAAAGGCTGGTTAATGCAAGTCAAATTCTGACTTTGTTGATGTTTAAACAACAAGATTTTGTACATTTACCTTTTCATGATGTTGCTAATGATATGTCTTAGTCTGATAACAGTTTGTCTTTGAAAGAAGATGACATTATGTTGCACAAGTTACCTTTGGTATCAGCCGGTGCAGTGAACGAAGTGTCTATGCAAATCAGTGCAAGAGCCCAAGAGATGAAAAGGCATGCAAGCAAAAAGGGCACACAGTTCAGCATGGGACAAAGTTGGTTTTAGAATGGTAGAATTCGCCATGGGAACAGTTTGCAAGGTGAACGATATTTTAAGTCTTCTTGGAAGTTTGATCAGTGTAGAAACAATTTGTTTTCTGAAAATTACAGTTGTTGTTCTGCAAATTTTAAGAATTTGCATCATGACTCAGTCAGTTTTAGCAATGGTCGATAAGTTAATTCCAGAGACAATTTATGATTTTCTAAAAAGCTCCATTTGATGAAATCGGGTAGATTTCAGTTATTCAAGGGTGGAAGAGTGGAGAATCGGTCTCCACATCATTAGTTTCACTAATCAGAGAGCTTTTGTGGGTCCAAAAGCTTCCCATTTGGGAGGTGTGATCAGGTGATCATGTCCAATTGGAAAAATGCTCAAAATTTTGTTTGCTCAGAATTGGTTCAAACCAAAACGACAGGAAATATCTCGTCAAAATGATCCTGTAGCCGTGAACGGCACTCAAATCCGTTACCATATGAAGAAGATATTGCATTTTGAAATCGCCCAATAACCTCCAATTTTGAAAGGGAATTTTTTAATTTTATGTGTTGGGAAAATCTTTAATTTTTATTAAGGTTTAATTAATAAATTAAAATTATATATTTATTAATATTTTATACGGTTTTAATTAATCATATATTATATTATTTTATATATGTTTTAATTAATTCTTAAAAACCTTATTAAAAATAAAATTATGATACCACACATATAAATTCCAAATTCGATTATATTATAAAACCCATGGTTCTAATGTTAAGGGTTTAATATATGGCAAGTTAAGGTTACGTATGATGTGGTAATGTTTCAAATGTCAAAGGTTAAGTCACATGGTAAAGTTTAATACGTTAAGGTGGAGCGGAGGTTTAAAATAGCACTGACCCCATTTATGTGACCTCTCGTCATGATCAGCGGCCCTACCAAAATGGCGGGGAGTCAACGGTTTAGATAATCGTCCAACTGAATTAATGTGACCGTTCACATATATGCGGGCCCATTACAATAAAAGTTAATGCAACGGTTTTCCAAAACCATTTGGCCCCAATGTTTTCGTCGTGCATGTGACTGGGATAAGAACACATTTAATGTTTAAGTTAACCGCCCGATAAATTTGGAGCATGCCCACCAAGTTTGGCATTTTTTTCTATTTTAACTGGAGTTAACTCCAGTTCTCCACAGTTAGTGGAGCTTTTCAAGGGCAAACTGGGCAAAACTTCAGTTGGACATAAATTTTTCTAGGAGAGTCCATTTGGAGCGATTTTTTTTTTGTTTTGAGGGTATTGGAGCATTACAGAGCCACTGGAGCAGGTTTCAGAGCCATCAAAGCATTTCTTCAAGTGTTTTATCAGCGAGAGAGCTTGAAGAGCCACTAGGTCTTGGGGATTGGAGAGCTGTGTTAGGCTATGGTTATCTGTTTAAGGTGAAACTATAGTCGATTCTTATTGTTTTCAGCACTTTGAATCCATTTATGTTGCTAATTTCACCTTTTTAGGCTCTCTACACTTTTTATAACCAATTTAAGAGCATAATAAGAGCAAGGACATGCCCATTTAGGAGCCTTGGACCCAACAGATGTAGCCCAGGAGGGGTGAACTGCCTCATCATATGCTGAGTTATATGTTGTGTGTTTATTGCTGCTTATTTTCAGAATTACATATGTTAAACAGTAAAATGAAACAAACCTCTTACATGTAAAAAGACACATAAACTCCTCAAAGTCACTTTGGGGCCAATTGCAAAACACATTTTAAAACTTGCACACATTTGTTTATGGTTAATGAATACCTTGAACCAACAACAAATACTTTCATAACCAGATCATTAGTGTTTATTGATTATTTCTTTAGATAGAGTCTGTTTGTGGGCTAGGTAGCCTCTGGTTTCATCCTTTCTTTGAAAGGTGAAATAACCAGTGAATGCCCCAATAGTCTATCTCTGTATTTGAAATAATAAGTTCTCACATTTTCATATCAATATACTCCACCCGATCCTTAAGAAAATGATATGTGTTCTCATGGCGTTAAAACACTACTTTCATGTCATACAAATATGGGCTTCCCAAGATAATCCCAGAAATGTCAAGTGGAACCACATCTAACTCTCACTTTCATCAACAAAGTTTGGCAAAGAATAGAAAATTCATTACAGATTAAAAATTGTGAATTGAATTTTAACTATCCAACCTAAAGGGTATGGTTTATTATGTATATTACTGGGTTTAATATTTTTTACTAAGTCTTCTAAAATTAGGTTTACTTCTGTGGACCTCATATCAAATAATGCATCAATCTTTGTGTATCATTTGAAATCACTCTAACATGGAACAATTTATCCTTGTGCTCCTGCCCATAGCCATGACTATTTGAGGAACTAGAACTTGTTGTGGCCTTTCATTTGTTAACCATGGTGATTATCTTGGTCTCATCTCATGAATCGCATCCAAGATCTGGTTGTGTAGTGTAAGGGTCACTTTTTTTTCCCTTTGCTATTTGGTTTTCCTTTCGTCTAATTTTGATGTGTTTCAACAAGGCTTCATCATTCCCTCTTTGGAACAATTTTCATGTATTTTTCCCTTATTTCTTGATGCTTGCATTCTTCTTTCTTCCTTTCCATTTTCATCCCTTCTATTTTCCCCTTACGCTTCAATGGCTTCTTTCTACTACCCTTCTTGACCCTTTTCCTTACTTCAAGATGTGTGGCTTGCACACACATACTTCATGTAAGTTGTCTAAGTAAACATAAGGATAGTATGTTTCAAGTAGGAATGTAATCCTTCAATATATTTCAACAAGCAGTGTCTTCAGGAATTCAAGCACTTAACAACAAAGCCCTATTTATAAACCCGAAGTGTACTCTTGAACAATTTGGCCTATGAGTTGCCTAAAATTTTACCAACTCATTATTGGTTACACATAGGCTAATGGATAAAATTGTCTTTTAATGGAAGAAATGAATTCAACCCAAGAAACGGATACATATCTTACCAAAGAATTCGCATTTCCTCTCGAGTCTTTGTCTCCCAATTAACTAGTGCTACCCTTCTAGACTTAATGAAGCCAACCCATTTTACATGTCTTTCAGAGATTCCTAATTTCATAGTGATAATTCCAATTGACAAATCCAATTTTTCTAACTTCTTTGCGTTAACCCTCTCCATTGTACATGTGAAGTTCAAACTTAATGTCCAACCCGAGTAATGGAGTGTTTCTTTTTGGGATATTGGAATGAGTGTGGCATGAGTTTTGTGGTGGATGTGGAAGATGAAGATGTCGATGAAGATGAGGAGGATGATGATAGGAGATGGAGGTGGATTTCCTCCACTACCTTTCAAACTCTTCTCTTCATCCTTCTTACCATCCGCCGAATATCCTTGTCCATGTGGAGGCTTTGAACCTTCTCCTTCTTTTTCTACAAATGCTTCAAAAATGATTTTAACTATTATTTGCATGTCTTTGAAGTCTTCAACATCCTCTTTCTTCAAAAACTTTCATGAATCTCTTCATGTCCCGACATTATGTATGATTCAAGATCCTTCGATGCATGTACCTTCAATCACTTTAGATTCTTGTGAAATTTTTTCCTCAACTTCAATCGACAAGATGGAACTCTGTAGGTGCTTCAAAAGGTTTTCAGTGAAATATTGATGAAGATGATGCTTTCTCAGCCTCTTCCTTCTTGTCCTAACCGTATTCAGCTACCAATAGCTTCCTTTCTCCTCTCTACAACTTCAAAAGCATCACAAAAAATTTCAACTATTAAACCAAGTAAAACAAGAAAGCAACCTCAGGCTCGATACCAACTTGATCTCGAAATTGATTGTTATTTAATGTTGTGCTAATACTCGCTCAAATTTAAAATAAATATTTCTTTGGTTTGCTTATCACATATGGGGGCTTATTCAGCGTATACGTGAGTGAGACAATTCATTAAAACTTGGTGAAATTTAGTGTTTTTCAGAACTCAAAAGCAGCAGAAACTTAATGTTCAACAACAATATGTAAAAAGTACAAATAATAGAGCTCAATACTCAAGTTTTTTTTTTAAGGAGTCTACCCTTCCGGACCACATTCCTTGTCCAACTTCATAGTGTGGGCTCTTTGCATAGCTTCAATTTTGCAAATGCATAACAGTAATCTCCTTTTTCCTCCGTAACTCCGGCCTCCAATGGATCCAAAACATCAAAATCTACCAAGAATGACTCTTTTCATGTGAGTTCATTTTTCACGAAAATTGCTCCCTAGCTTATGGAAAACATGTTTTCCTAGCATTTCTCCACCAAATCAGAGTTTCGCCGGCTAACATGGCTAACTTTTGGAAGTTCTGCTTTAAAAATGCACTCTTCGCTAAGACCACCGCCACATTAATCCGCACTTAATGTTAAGATAAGCGAAGATTAATTATAAATTGTCATAAAGCCAGCTAATAACTAATCACAAATTAGTTATAAATTTAATCACATTATTGTAATGGCTTAGCGCTTAATCGCTTAAAAAAAAAAATTCTAGTCCGTTCCTTGAAGACTGTCTCCGCCGAGCACATGGGAGGGGTCGTCTCCGTACTCCCTAACCTCGGCACGACAAAATTCATATAGTAGTGGGAACCCATAGTGCTTAAGACCCATGATGGTGGAGCCAGAGAGGTTGTGCCATCGGGCACGGTGAGGTCGTGGGTTCGACCCCGACCCACACCATGTAAATTTTTCAAAATATATATCCCATCATCATAGTTAGCTCTCGCCACCATAGTTAGAGCCTACCACCGTAGTTATAAGTCCGCCTAACTTAGTTAGCCTCCTCCATATGTAGCTTCGCCACCATAGTTAGAAGCCTCCATCTAGTTTAGTTATAGATCCTCCATATGTGACTTAACCAAAGTCCATGACTATAGTCCGAAACTTGTATAAAATATATACATGCGCCTATTCCATAATGAAGTTAAACCTGAAATAAAAACATACCATACAACTTGCCATGGGGGGGGGTACGGGTAGTCTCGAAGCTGTGCCACGTGGCCTTTTCCCCACTGCCCAAATTCAACCATTAAATAATAAATCGCACTACGAATAATAAAATTCACCCTTAGACTTAGGATAAAAAAATTTCACTTCCTATTCACTTCCTGGAGAACTGGCCGACACTTGGTAAAAGTCATTGATGAATCTGGAGAACATTCTCCGAGAGAAGCTAACTAGATCGCCACATCATCCTTGTACGTGTTTTGATCATTTTTTCGCATGTTTGGCAACGAACAATAGACCATAACCCACTCATACGAACTCGGAATTTGACGAAACAAGTTGCGTTGAACCTAGTAACGAGCTATACTTATATTGCTAGTCTAAATAATTTCTCGAGCACTTTCAATTTTGAGTCAAATATTAAGCCTTAGATCGCACAAAAATCCTATTTTTATTATGGGCGCGTTAAAACATTACACGGGACAAAAAACACAACATAAGCCCAATGACTTTCCTTATTCTACATGCATTCTCGCTCATAAACTCGGTTGACCTTCCTATGCACACCCTTGTGCGTGCTTCTATGTAGATCCCAAAACTTGTTCCAAAATATTGCTCCAACATGATGATTATTATTGCTCACTCTTGTGCTCAAGAATATTGTGGTTTGCCTTACTATATGATTAATGGATGTTGTTATTGTTCAACTATTTTTTCTCGACCATGCTACTGATTGTTTGCTCATTATATGATTAATGGATGTTTGTTATTATTCAACCGTGTTTGTTTCAAATATCATTAAGTGTTTTTCTACTATATGATTTTAGAATGTATTCTTATTACTCAATCCTTTTTATACTCAAAAACATTGTTGATTATTTATCGTACTATAATATTAATGAATGCCCATTGTTCCTAAATTATTAACGTTGAACTATTATTATTTATTCACTCAATGGATATGATTGGAATTTTCTTATTGACGTTCAATTCTTCATGCTCAACGATATTATTAAGGAATGTTGTGGCATTGGATTTTTTTAACAAGTTGACTGATCAATGGCGATATTTATCTATGTTGATGATAAATATATGTCATTATTGAATGGTGATTTTTATATGTACGTTTATCAAACTCATCTAGTGATTTTTAACTAAAGTCCTAAGAAATATGTCTTGATTGCGATGATGATTGGTTTCATTATGTATGGATTAAATGGTGACATTTTGAGATGATTGGTTTCATTATGTGTATGTGATTAAATGGTGACATTTTGATATAAATGGATTACATTATGTTGATTTTTACTACTTGGATATTTAAGTTTGAGTAGGAAATTATTTCTTTGAATGGAGCGTTACTTAATGCATCATGGGAGATGTAACTCGACTTTAGGGATGATGTAATTCAACTTTAGGATGAAGTTATTCCAAGGAGGAAGAGATTGTAACACCCATTTAGAATTTAACATTCTTTAACTTGACATTAACTTTAATTATTATAAGGTAATGTCATATAGATAGTTGTAAAGAGGTTTCATGATTTTTTCATGAGTCACACTCCATACCATGTTCATTATGATCTAAAGGGTGCTCTTGGTAATGCTATGTGTGTATTTATCTATACTGTTTTGATTTGTGAGTTGCATGCCAAGGGTCGTATTATTTTTGCAAGGTGATGTAACACTACTCATGAGCATAAAAGGAGTGGATGTGTGACACCCTAGATTACTACCCCTAGTTTAAGAATGGACCACATATTTGCTTTTGTTTATTGACCACTAGTTATATGCTTCATTTATTAGTCTCAAATACATCAAGGAGTATAGAAATCGTACTTTTACCAACTATTTCAATTGTTTAGTTGAATTTTAGAAATTGATATGATTCTTAACAATTTGTTATAATGTTTTTCAAAAATAAATAATTATGAAATTATTGTAAAATAATATTGATATATTTTTTTAATTTTTGAAAATAAAATTTCAATACTTTATAGTTTTTATTTCCCCTATTCAAGTGGGTGGATCTATTGATTTCAGAATTGTAACTATAATCTAGAGGAGGTTGAAGAGAGGTTTTCCTGTGGATAATTATTTTTACCCAGTTTTTCTTTTCTTTTATTGACTACTTTATATATACCATTTGTGAAGAGAGTTCATGAAGAGTTACTTCGTCAACATTGTCAATTTCCAAATGCTACTATCACATATCCGCATTAATTTTATGGAAGAAAGGTACATCTCCAACAATTGAAATGGAAATATTTGAAGTGGCATTTCACCTCCGCATCGGAGATTGGAACTGCCAAAAAAAGGTTTTTTTTTTGTCTATGAATATACTTGTTTTCTTTGAATCGGGATTTCGTAATTCTAGGAGGCTAGAAATCACAAAATTTGTGGCATTATATGCTTGAATATGTTTGGATTCATCAAAACCCATTGGAATGAAGCCCATGCAAAATTTCTAAAGTTAGATAGATAAACTCAACCCGGTATTTCAAGCTCTAATTATTGCATCTAATACCCAAAAACATGGATTTTGTTTCGATTGACACCTATTGTGATTTTCTATTTTGCATTCCTGGCCATAAGAATTTTCTACAAAAATAGGGGTACAATTTTGCATAGTCGTTGTTTTACCTGTAAGGAAAATTTAGGAAAATTACTAGTGAAAAAGAAAATTTAAATGATTTTAAAGTGGTCTTGTCTTCTTCTCCTTCTTTTTCTCTAAATCTTACATCTTCTATTCGTGTCTTATCTTCTATTTTTGTCAACCATATTGGCTCAATCGACGAAGGGTATATTTTCTTCTTTAATTCATTCCATCACGTTTGATTTTATTTTTCTTAATTGATTTTTTCAATTGAAATTTGTTAAAAAATTCTCCTCACATGTTCGAAGAAGAAAATGTATTTCCACACTAACAGATTGATCAAATTAGACCCCTACTACTCATGGCATCTACATTCATGTATTGGTCAATCTAGTGGAATTGTTCTTTCCGACAATGCAATTGGTGTTGTGGTTTACCAATGAAATTGCAAAATGTGTTATCTCCTACAACTTACACTGGTACCTGCAGAATTATATTTCTTTTTCCTTTGTAAAGGATATGAAAACTCTGCTAGATATATGGAGAATTATGAACTGAAGGAAATAGTTATAATATGCAAGAAGAATATAACAATATTGAATTCAAGGTTAAGATGTTGTTGCCCCTCATGCAGTGGAAAACCACAAATATTCATGCAAAGGTGGAGGAGCCTTTGAACATGAAATAAATAAGATAGAAGTAGAGAAGATTGATAAGCAAACTAATGTATTTCCTTTTGAAAATTGGGTAGTGTCATTTGAATCTCCATTAATGTAAGTCTTACAAAATCCCAAATGGACATCATGTAGCCTTTTACAGCTGCCTATTCCATTGTATAACAACTTTAGAATTATTTTTGTAGGAAAAAAAAATGAAAATTACCTAAATTAAATTATATTTATTATTGATTTTTGAAAATTAAATTATATTAAATTACAAAACTAAACATTTGACAAATTAAAATTTGCATTTAAGAAAGAATATTAAAAATAAATTAATCTTTATTGTAAAATAAAAAATCAAATTAAAATTATCTAAATTTAATATAATCTGGACATAAAAGACCAAAATCTTTAAATTATAATAATATTTAATATGAAAATTCTAATACAACATGAAGTGGTTAAAACATTTCCAAATTGAAAATAAAATTATAGTTGCAAAAATTATTATTTAAATAATGAAAATATGTTATATGTTAAATTATTATTATTATTATTTTAAGGAAAAAAAAGTATGTGACTAATGTAATATGTAGTATTGAACCATTTGTTTCATATTAATATTGGTTTTCTAGCCCACAAGATGTAGAATAAACGGTGGTGATAGGTATTGTTAAGCAGCTCAGGATATGAAGGTCAATGTTTTGGAAAACCCTGGCACAAATCTAGTCATGTTAATGGTTGGTGTGGCTCAGGTCGGTTTTATCCCTGGGTGATTTCGATAGCTTAGATGCCCATGGGTTGTGATTTTCAAGCCAGTGCTCACCTCGAAGTCAAACTTAGAGAACTCGACAAAAAAAAAAAAATGATTGTGTATTATTTTGTGATTACTTGCTTATTATGGTTGTTTGGTGTGGCTCTTACATTATTTACCAAAATCTTCATACGCTCGTATTAAGTACAAATATCATGATATCACTATCATTTTTTTGTTGGAGAAGTTGACAGGTCAGGCCATTGTGATCCCAAGAACATAATATGGTCGTAGTAGTCGACAAACATTCTATAGAGCCAGATGTTTTTACACGTTATGATTTAAAGAGTCGTTAGGCAAGGGTTGAACATTTTGGATCGTTAAAGAAGTTGAAGGTACTGATTGTCACACAATACTTCCTTTCTACATGTTCCTCCCCCGCACATATCCTCACTCTCTACACCTCCACACATATTCCCGCCTACGCACACTTATATTTGACACATCTCCACCTCTATTAAATTCTTCTCGCAGACATGCATGGACACTTTTTAATGTGATGCATAAAAAACACACTTAAAAAAAAGTATCTTTAATTTCTATCTACAGATCATTTATCTGTCATTCCTTTATATTATTTCGATATTTACCCAATATATTTTATATCATAAAATTTCACCCCTTAAAATTATTTTCAAACATACAGTCATGCCAAGATATTATTCATGTACCTAAGATGACCTCGTTGCCAGACAAGTATGTTGATGCCAAAATAAAAAACAAAAAAATTCCAACAATGTCGGCTTAAAGAATAACTTACACAATCATATAAATAAACAATTAAAAATAAATTTAAACAATATAAATTTAAAATATGAATATTTTTAAGAACAATCGAAAGAGATATGGTAAATAAAATATAAATATAAATAAAACTAGAGGTATGTAAAACAACAAACCTCTTTTACTACTTACTCGTAAGGTATGGTAAATAAATAAATAAAAGAGGTTTTATTTAGGTGAACTTACTGCCTCCAACACCATGGGACAAATTATTATTAATATCATGGGCCAAATACCATATTTATAAAATAAGTATAAAAGTTAAGGTAAATAACAAAAATGTATCAATTAGCAGAAATCAACATGTAATTATATATGAAGCCTATGGACCAAATTAATAATAGATGCAAATATTAAAATATATTATTATTATTATTATTTTTAATAACTTTATATAATAAAATATTAAATTATATATATATAAACTCTAGATATATATGGGAGGGAAGAACAAAGTCAAGGATAGAGGTGGAGATATAGCGGAGTGACAAAGGAGAGATGGAAATAACTAAAGGGAGAGGGGAGAGGAGGAATGAAGAGAGGAACGAGAGGCAGAAGGGTAAGAGAGGGAGAGGGAGAGGGAGACATAAAGATGGAGGTGTGGGGAGAGAGAGAGAAGGAGAGAGGGATACAAAGAAGGAGAGAGGATTGAGGGGAGAGAGAGAAGGGGGGAGAGGATGAGAAAGATAGAGAGGTAGTTAAGAAAGACATAGATAGTGAGAAGTGAGAGAGAGAGATGATAAGGATAGATGGAGAGAGAGCATGGCACTAGGGGTGAGATAAAGAAATATAAAAAGGAGTAATGAGATATGGGGGAGAAGGAGAGAGAAGAAGAAAGGAGGGATATAGTAACATAGTGTGAGAGGAGTGATGGGGGAAGAGAGAGGACGGAGAGAGAGAGAGAGAGAGAGAGAGAGAGAGACAGACGACGAAGAGGGAGGAGACACACACATACATAGAGAGAGAGAGAGAGAGAGAGAGAGAGGGAGAAGTGAGAGGATTGTAGGGTAATGAGAGTGAGAGAGAGAGTGAGTGATGGAGGAAGAGAGAGGGAGGCAGGGAGAGAAAGGGAGAGAGAGAGGAGGAGAGAGAGGCAGGGAGAGAAAGGGAGAGAGGAGAGAGAGGGAGGGAAGAATAAATACACAGAGAGAGAGACAAGTGGAGACAAGGACAACAAAGAGATGGTAGAGAGTGAGAGTGTATGTTTCTGCTGAGATAAAGAGATAAAGAAGGAGAGATGAGAGAAGGGAGAGAGAAGGAGAGAGAGAGAGAGAGATGAATATATATTAACAAATTTGGGAAGGCAAGACAGAGAGAGAGAGAGTGGTAGAGAGAAAGGAAGAGAGAGAGTGGAGAGTGTACGGAAAGAGAGAGTGAGGGTGGTGGGGAAAGAGGAAGGTAAGAAGAAATACAGAGAGTGAAAGTTGGAGAGAGAGAGAGAGGACGCAGAGGGGATAGTGAGAGAAGAGAGAGATATAAGAGGGGGAGATGGAGGAAGTGGAAGAGAGAGAGGAAGAGGGAGGGAGAGGAGAAGGGAGTGACTGGAGTAGATAGATCGAGAAAGAGAGTGTATGGGTTTTGGGGGTTTATATAGAGATATGCAAGAAGCGAGATATAGATGGAAGGTGAAGAGAAAGAAGAGATATATGGAGATAGATAAGGGACAAAGAGATTGATAAATATGTGAGTGAGAGAGTGGTAAGAAGCTAGGTAGATAAAGAGACAAGAAGGAGGAGGTATGGAGGGACATATAGATATATATGGAGGGTGAGAGGGGGAAGAACACCATTGCAATAGATGCATTGATTTCAAAGTAGATGGTATTTCCTTAATCCATTTGATCGTTGAACTAGATGCATTGATTTCATCGAGATTTTGGATTTTTAATGATATTTAATTACTTTGCTTAGATGCATCGATTTCAATGTAGATGATTTTCAATCCTATTTGATTGCTTGCAATAAATGCATTGATTTCACCTAGATGATGATTTCACACATTATTTTTACTTTCTTGCAATAGATGCACACTTCAATGAAGATGTTGATTTTTATTTATATTTGATTGCTTGCTGTTCAGATGCATTGATTTCAATATATATGATTTCTAATCCTATTTGATTGCTTGCAATTAAATGCATTGATTTCGTTGTAGATGGTGGTTTATAATCCTATTTGATTGCTTTCACCAGATGCATTGTTTTTATGTATATGTTGGTTCTAATCCTATTGGCTTACTTGCACTAGATGCATTGATTTGAGTGTAGATGTTGATTTCTAATCCCATTTTGATTACTTCGCATTAGATGCATTGATTTTTGCATAGTAGATGTTGTTTTCATCTTATTTCATTTTTTGCATTAGATGTATTGATTTTAGTGTATATGTTGATTTATGATTTGATGTAATTGGATGTATGATGGTACATTAATTTTAAAGTCATTGGATTAATAGTGTGCATTGATTTTGTGTGTAAGCACAAAAAATTATTGACAATGTAGATTTATTTTTGTGTTATAGTAATTAAACCTAATAATATCGAGAGCAAAAGAGAGACAAGGTATGATGTTTCACAACAATTAAGCTAAATGTTTAAATGGTTTATGATTTCAACTATCTTTTCATATAATCGATATGAAAAGATGACAAAATTATCACAGTGACAACAAGAATAGTAGAAGAAAATAGTTTGAGATCGAATGCCAATGAAGGCTATTTGTAATTTACTACATTCTTATTGTTCACATTTTCTATCATTCAATATTATTACATTGTCATTTTGCATTCAAAAATTTTGTTTATCAATAAAGTTATTTTACAACATTTATCATTCAACAAACTCGAGCTTAACTAAGAAAATTTAAATTCTAAATGAACTCTATAACCTCAAACATATTTAACATATTTAAATTCCGTTGGGAGCCGAGTGACGACTCGATTCTTTGGTGTCCTAGTGATGTTGGTGGAGGTTTCCTGCACGTCGACGACCGAATCTCTATTCATATCGCCTACGTTTGGGGCGCTTTTAATGGATAATCACGATGATATTCTCATTTGGCACACAACCATCCATGGTTTAATTGCAAATTATTATTGTGCTTTTAGTGAAAATATGAAAGGGCTTTCTCGCAGAAGACGCTCATGCTAATTGCACAACCGCGTGCTTCCGGTAAATAACAGACAAATTTACCGAGAATGTCTCCCCCATTTTATTAACAATCAAAATCTCAGCAGAACAATTCCATTACTTCTCCATGAAAACAATGTATGAACATGCGTACAGACCGCATCGATGATCAAAGAAGTAAGGCGGCGACGATGATCTCTCTCGGGGGAAGGTCGTTAGTTCACAGAAGAGCCCTGTGTCGAATAAGGGATGTTCAAGGACGGCAAAACCGAAATGGTGGAGTGGCACAAAAAGAACTGGAAACCTATCTTAGGATACGCCCAAAGGTGAGCATTGTGATGGTTCAGTATCTATTTCATGAAGGAGGAGTGATGCTAGCAGACTACATAAAACTGGGTGCATGGGAAAATCTTTATCCAATTAGTGAATTGGTATCCTGTTTCAACCAAATTATGGAGGCACCAAAAATAAAGTTTATCTGGTAAACCGTTTTGATTGCTCTAATTTTACACAATCAAATCCTTATGCTTATTGGAGATTCAATCGTAACCACCAAATATACCGATCCTAAGATCACCTGCATACAAGTGCATTGCTTGCTGTCGTGTAGGTTTGGGATTTTAAGTAGAGGTTTATCTTGTGATGTCGACCCCCACTGGGACACCAGCATAAACATGTGGACTCATCGGGGAGTCCTTTCCGGTTTTTGATCCTGCCACAAAGAATCGGACATCTAAAGAACTCGCTACTCCCTTCTCGCCACAGAACACCGTAACTTAGACTCGATTATGTTTTCACGATGAGGTGGTCGACATCACCACCATGAAGAAGATTCCAAGACCGTGCTCTCTCCGCATCCCGGTAAGCTACTACCTTTCACAAGCAGGAACAGCCATCGACAAGGAAATTTTTGTTAATGAAGGGCCATCCGATGTCAACTTCCTTTCGCCCCCGTTGATGGGTCATGCCCTCTCAATCAGCCGAATACAACCGCGATCTTCATCTCTATTTCCATTCTCCTCCATCGAACTTTTCTACGAAGACCTTCCTTACCTCGCCCATCATTTCGGTCATCTACCACACAACCCATCAATGATAGAAAACCTGCTTCAACTGTGCGAACTGGCGTATCTATGGATATGAATCCTTCCATCCATCCCTCAATGTCTGCCCCCCATCGACCCGATTGGTCATCTCACATAGATCCGTTTCTCGTCGTTTTCTTCTCAATTCCTCTCCATTAGAATTGGCATCACCATTCTTCCCATCCTGGGACACCCGCCGCTCGAACATCCTCGAATTTCCACACAACACCGTCACCGATCAGATATCACGGAAGTCGTGCTCTTGGACAATCCGCACTTGATTCTTGCGCTCTCACGTACTCCGTAGATGTTATTCAAACAGAAGGAGATCTCTATTACCTCGTAATGCAGCTATTGTCACCGTCCGCAAGAAGAAAAAAATGGCTTTAGACATTTGTGAGGAAGGTAGCAAGGACTCTTTTCAATGAAGAAATGTTGGAATTAAATCGACACTCACCACTTCCATCGAGGATTTAGGTACCGACAAAACAATCTCAAAAGAAAATTAAAAATGAATGCAACTTCGATAAATTTATGGGCAGCATGAGCAAATTATCGAAGGTTTCTCCGCCTATGCAAATATTTTTACAAGGTTAATCCATGCATTTGTATTTTCCAGAAAACACTATGATAGAATTAAGGCTATTCGGCGATTTCACTATATGTCCATGTCTTCAGTGGTTTGCGTATTGATGTTGTTGGTCACATCAGCAACATGTCAGCATGATCAATGGCAGAAATTTTCGCTTATAGGTTTTTTTGAGGCACACTTTATGATTCAGTCGTAACGGAGGGTATCAATATCATCAATGTTGATACCCCATATCATGACCGTATCCCTGAATTGTATCGTTGGTATTTCGGCATTCTGCCTTGTTCAATTTGATTTTTATATGGCTTCAACTCGACTTCATTCGATGAGTCCTGGGAGAGAAGATCCGATACGACCTCGTCGATATATCACTAATATCTTTTGTAAGTACATACAAAGGATATTCGCCCCAACCTTGCATTTCCTACCTAGACAAACAAGAGAACCGCGATTTCATCAAAGGCCGGACCGCGCGATGGTCAAGGGGTGTTCATTGACATCATGGGCCTTCCACTCTTCTTACACACCCGTATATACTCACCATATGCTGGGACTCAGACTGGAAGTGATGTGAAGTTAGGTGAGTACCATTTAATTTAATCGCATATGGCTGCTAGAGGAATATAACCACCATCGTACTATAAATAATGCTTTTTGATAATCCGTATGGTTTAACAAAATTATTCCTTATCGTGCATGAAAAGCTCGTATCTAAAGAAGCTCACCAAAGCGTGAGATAGACAGAAAAAGAAAAAGCTCAGACATGAATACTATTTCACTGTAAATCGAATTCTATCCATGTTGTATCCAAAATTTGAAAATGGCGTCCCCGATGGTTGCACTTTCAAGGAAATGAACCGCCCAATTTGTGATTATGAGATTTTGAAACCTGGAGGAGATCATCGGAAATTAAAAAGTAGGATCACCTCAAGGCAGGAAGGTGATATGAACACCAAATTTTTTCACCGCTCTCGCAAATGAGAGAAGGAAAGGAAGTGTCATTTGTCCCATTAACCGTATGGAGGCACCGTTTTTTCCACGGATGATATCATGATTGAAGCCTTAATCATTTTTCTGCATTCTATCGGGTCGAGCCCCCGCATTTCGCATCAAGTCGTGAAATGGATCTTACAGCGTACCCTGATGTTTGATGAGTACAGCAATTCGTAGAGTAAACGCCTAAATTAAGAGGGAGGAGGCTCTACCTTGACTTCCAAATATTTTTCCAAGGACAAATGCTCGGTTCCACGAATGGCTGGAGTTGTTATTCATTTCTTTTTTTGACATTATGTATTTATGAATCGAGATGGTAGATTCAATCAAAACCACGGACATATGAGGCCAGCATGAACTCACTTTCATAACTCTAATTGGTCAAATATCCTTTCATCCGTAAACCTTTCATGACTTTAGACCTATCGGCTTCTGGCAACATATTATATAAAATTATCGCTAAGATTATTGGTAACCTGATAAGAGACACATTAATGCCCCCATATCTCAAAGAACAATTCGCTTTAAAGGGCGCTTCCATCCATGACGATGTTGTGGCTATAGCGCAAGAGGTCTTCGTATTCGATGTATGTCCATAAAATTGAGTCATCATCATAAAGTTAGATATATTTTGCATATGATACGTTTAATTGTCTTTTCATAAGGTTGGTCCCGCTCAACATTGGGATCCCGCATTCACGTTATTCATTGGATAATGGGCTTCACATCACAATAGTTTCATATGCTATTATCACAATGGTTTTCCAACCAGGTTCTTCATGTGAAGGCGGATTCGTGGTCACACACATTCCCTTATTTGTATCATCATCATGGATGTTTTTAAGTAAAGACGTAACAGCCTTCTCCGGTTTCAGACGGGATTCTCCTTCTCAAATGAGGTAAGCATCACCCATTCGCTTCTCGCTATACGATGATCTCTCATTTTCATGTAAGATTACATAAATCATTATTTTTATATTCATTACCTTCTTCAATCCGTTTTAAAATGCACAAGGTTGCCACCAACAAGGAGAAGTCTTTCATTATGTTCGATTATGGAGTATGAACAAGAGATTCTATTCACAGCTGTGCTCCATGGGTACATACAAGTCAAGAGGGTTTGTGGTTTACCGTATTTTGGATTCGAAAACCAAGACAGTGATATGGCATAAAATATTGAATTGGTTGTCAGACAAAATCAAACAAGAATTGGTAAATGACCTCATCGCTGGTTTTTAAGCAAGTAGTATCCATTATGATTCAACGTGTTTATCTCAATTTATAGTTTACTCAAATACATTTATTACATACTGAAAAATATTATTCCATTAATAAAATCTTTGGCACTTTTTTGTGGGGAGGCACTTATAGCTGCACCGCATCCACCCCACCAAATTTGAAGACACATCCGCTGCCCAAATATATGGGTGTTGTGTATCTTTGACATTCGACAAGCCTTAACCAAGCGTTGTTGTTCAAATCAGTTTGGAGGGCCACTAGCATGGTGTGGAACAATGTGAACGCGGCCAAGTATCTCATTATGTGCGACGCATTTGCATTCTCACATTAACATGTTGTTTCTGTTCTTTATTGTTCTCTCCCGCATTTGGCTTGGCTTAAAATTTTTCCATGCTTCTTGCCAACAGACTCACATGGTTTTTTCGTAGATGGACGTCACATCCTTATTGCAAAGGACAAAATTGCGGTATGCAAAGGTTACCTTCCCAAATGATGGCTGTCAGCCCTGCCCATCGAGGAGTCTTTTTTCCCCGGTGCCCAAGTTATCCTCTCGATGGGTCTCATGAGGCTCTCATTCTTAAGGATGTGTTGGGTCTTGAGGCCCGTCGCCGATTCACATGGTTGAACTATGTTAGACTACCAAAGTTGCGGGTTTGCTATTGTAGAGAAGGAGACAGGATTATTTGGAATGGACCACCGTAAAATACCGTTATTGTTAAAGACATGTATTTATTCCTCATTGCCCGCAGTGGCATCACAAAAGATTAAAGGAATTTATGGCCTTATCGGCACCTCTACCCATTCCCACCAAGATCCCCCTATTTGGTCACACAGTGAAGAAGACACTCTTACTTGGGACATGCTCATGCGAAGAGGATCTGGGCCTGGCAGTAGGTACTATGTGAGAAGGATGAGGAGTCCTACCAAGACTTTCTCGATTGTCCCACTTCCTATTCGATTTGGAACCTTTTCTCTCGACACTTTCCCCGACCCCCGCCCGACCTCGAGCGCATTTCTTGGGAGTTGTTACTACCACGTGCAACTATGACAATTTTCGATCATTACCTCTCTTCATCATATGGGAACCTCCGGTTATGCAAGAAACCGGACTATTTTTGAGGATGCAAATTTTCTATACAGTCACTGTGTCGCTATTATGAATGGATTGGCCTCGTGATGAATCATGCACGAATCCAAGGATAGATCTAAAAGACTCAAACCTCACACCATTTAAGGTACCGCTTCTCTTTCTTTGATGGGACGCCTGTAACTAACAGGTCATGAGCCTGTGATCAAATTATCCCCATCGTACTCGCTACATCTCATGGAATGCCGGCTCGGGATCCAACACTAGGAAGAACTCGTCTTATGGAGCGAGATATTTGTTGCACAAAATACCTGGATTCGAAACATTCTTCTCCAGTGATTCTGAGACTATCATTCATATGATTAATAAAGATTCTTCTCTTCGATCCCCATAGCTCGTGTGACGTGATTCCGCGACTAAATCTTTATGGCACAATTACATATCATGAACCAACTTCGTACGATGGCCTTTCAAAGAGGGGCATTTCAATGGATTTTTTGAACGATGAAGATTAGCGTATATAATCAGTGATCTCGGGTATGGTCCAATGACACCGATCCCCCGATCCTGCCTTTGCGTTGACGAGGGTTTTTTGTCGTAGTTTCTTTTTCCCCCTTCCATCCTTTTTTTGGCTTTTGTAACTCTATCCATCCTTAAAATTTTGACAGTACCAGAAGCTAGCCTGATCTCTCGATCGCTATCCATTATCTCCATTTTTCTCCTTTTTACCATTCGTATATCCTTCCCGATCTTAATCACCTTCCGGAGATCCGCATCATAGATGGCCTCAACTCTATGACATCTCGTTCATCCTTTTGCTACATGTTGTGGCATTCATCGTAGCCCTTCACTTCCTTTCAATTCATGCAAGCGGCGTGATTGTATTTTTCCCACAGAAACCGAATTCCAGATGTTGCCTTCTTCTTCTCCTCTAGCTGCTGTGTTTAGCGGATATCACTTGTTCTCCTCGTTTGCAGCGAGCCTAATGAATGATGGTGTTGATTGCTCCAATGAATTTGTAATCCCTCGACACAAAAGCAGATATGGTTCGATCGTTTTTATTCATTCCTCATAGCCGAAACATCTCCTTGGTGTCTTAAATGAAGGAGAGTATGCTTTAGTTTATTTTTATTTTCTAAATTAGAAAGTCTAGAAGACTTTTGATGTAAGATTCTTCTTTCACATTGTCAATCGTGATGATTTGCCATGTGTTGCAGATGCAATGGCTCCTCTTCAATCGGGCAAATCTCAACTGTACATGTAACGTTTATTCACAATTATAAATAAATGTTTTTTTCTTCTCCGAAAAAAAAAAAATGGTTATATTAATATTAGATGCTTGTTGCTATTATCGATAAAATTAATTATATGTTCCTCATATTGTCGTATAGACCCATATATTTTCCTTGGGTCGTTATTGCTGAAATTGGCCTTAAATCCATCTTAACTCTCGATCTATATCATGCCGAGAAAGATCAAATCTCCTTTAGTTAAAAACCTTTTCTCAAATTTTACACTCAAAAAAAAGTTTGTAATTTCAAGAAATTTGATATTTTTAATATCAATAGATTCAAAATTAAAATGAATTTAGACTAGTATGAACACATTAACATACCATTTAATATAGGTATTGTGTATGTATTCCAAAACAACAAGAACAATTCTTCAATTGAGGCCTTGAATGTTTAATAATCCACTTTTCCTAAACTATATTTTCTCGAGGAAAACTCAATCTTAAACGGAACTTTGCGTGTTCTCGTGCAGTTCCCTGTTTCACTTTGGCCGATACTTTGCTTATGAGCATTCCATATATCGTTATGGATGAGTGATTCCAAACGTTATTTGATAGCTTTTCGCGCAAAATATTTGGTTTTTGCCGCTTATGAAGCTGTATCACCCACAAATATAACAATAGAGTTAGGACAAACTTTTATTATTAATATCCTTCGCGAGATCTTCAGAGTCACGAAAGACGAAATAATTAAATGATTTTAATAAAAATAATTCTTAGGGTGAAGGAAGTGTTATCATTTTCCTTTTAGATGCGCCCATTATTTCTTACATTATCTATTGTCATCGCACATACTATGATTTCAATTTGACTTTGAAAGCTATAGATACTAGTTTAGTTTCTCACGTAGGTAGTAGTCTATACATATAAAAAAAAATTTAATCTTTTTTTCTCTCATTACCGTTTTTTTTTTTTAATTACTAAAATAACGAATAAGGTGATTGTATTGAAAAATAAGTCATTGTTTAATATTTATTAGTGAAAAAAATTCATGGTTTAATAATTATTAAAATAATAAGTGGTGTATGGCAATTTAATTTTTATTAAAAAAAATTATCTATATATATATAAATTAAATATACATAAACAAAAAATTATTTTTTATTAGAAAATAATTAAAATAAGAAAAAATTTTATTTAATAAATTTAAAAACAAAAAAATATATTTAAATATTTTAAATTCATTTATATTAAATATGCCATCATCATATACATTTATAACATCTCATGATGATGATGGTGGTGGGTTAATGCTCATCGAGACCAATTTTCTTTGTCCATTTTATCTAAAGAAAAGAGTTATTTAATTTGATTTTAAGATTTTATTTGTATGCTCAAAAAGCTCGAGAAGCCTTGCGCTCACCATAGTTTTACAACTTAAAAGGCTAGAAGGTCGTTGTTGCAACAAAGATTATAGCTGAGCTCTAATGTGGTTGTGGTCAAAGTAGGCACCCCAAGAGGAAGTGATTTTCATCCTCGACAACCATTTCTACAGAGCTTGCGTATCCTTTTTCCATCCATGGTGTTTTAGGAATCATCTAACAACCTATTTCACTATGGAGCAATAAAGGGACTATTAACATTGTGCACCATTTAAAGTAAAAAAACACGTATTATATACCATGTTATTTATAAATATGGTCTCCAACCAAAAATTTCATCTTTGAAGATTTTATCATGGAATATCAAGGGGCTAAATAGCAATGGAAGCAAATTATATTCATGACAGGATTAGGTGAAAAACATACGATTGAAATTTTTGTAGGAAACTAAATTTATGTGGAGTGATAACCGCTACAACTCCGTTGAAAATGGAAAGGTTTACAAACCAGGTCCCTCGATCCTAGAGAAAAGGGTTCCATGTATTTTGTGGAATCCTTTGTGAGGTAGTTTTTTTCAAGATTAGACGACCAACCCAAGAATATTGATTTAGAAGGCTTCACTATACTTGATGAAAGAGACTTATTTTTAAACAATAATGTATTATTGGTCCCTCCATGGTGGGGGACAAACTTAATTTTTTGGAGAAAATTATGGCCACTAGACAACCGACCAAGATTATTTTAAGTGGGTGTTTGGACGAAGATTTTAATCTCACTATATTGCTTAATGAGAAAAGAGGAGGAGTGCATAACAGATCAAAGAACAACCTCTCGACATATACATGTAGCAATTTCACCTGTCACATCCCAACCATTAATGGTCTACATACGTGAACAATTTATGGGAGAAGACATCAAATAGTGAATTTTTCTTGATCATTTTCTTCCTCTATGGATGTTTTTTCATAAAGACATTTTTTTAGAAGTCATTATCTTGCCAAGTGCATGGGCTGCATTACCAGCCGATCATGATAGAGTTGGATTTGCTGAATCATGTGTAAATTGTCCTTCCAAATAAAGTTTTGCCACATGAGCCTGGTTTTATGGTTTTAAAAAACATTGTGGTTAGAGTTTAATATTCAAGGTAAGTTTAAAATGCAAGTGTTTCAAATAAATATTTATTTTAAAGAAACAAATAAAATTGTGAATAAGGTGGACTTTGGTAACATTTTTGAAGATAAAGCATATTAGAAGGTTAGATGCGATGGATACAACAATGCATGATCTTGGAGGGAAGATCCTCAAACTCATAGTAGATGTGAAGGGTTGACTTCCATAAGCCGGAACAACATGAAAATAGGAAGGAAATCCTTTGGAAACGGAAATTCCAGTACAAAGGCTCGAGGGAGAAATGAATTCCAAAATTTTCCACAAATCCATGTTTCAACGTCATCATAATAACAAAATATTATCTATTCTCGAGAGAAAATTTAATATTTTAAATCGAAAATGAATTGGTAAGGTATTACCAAGGTATTCTAATCTGCTACCCTCACGAGGACAATCATTAATCTTACTTCTTCAACATATCCACTGCTTACCGATAGGGATTAGAATGCAGCTCGATGAGACCAATATCACCCAGAAGTGGAGATGGCGTTATTAATATTTTTTTTTTTTTTCATAAGAAAAAAAAAGTCGTGACATATTAAATATATCACCATGAGCTAAATATATTCTCAATTAAAGCTAGTTCAATGGGAGTAAAACATCATTGCATAGTCACTCGATATCTCATTTATCCGTAAAGAGAATAAGGTAAAGAAATCGACTCTAAGACATCATATCAGTGATATAATCAACCCCATGCGACAGGTACATTACATATCGTAAAGAACAAAGGCAAAAATGGGGAAAAGGCATTTAACAATAATGATCCCCTTCAATGGCCCACTCATGCCTTAAATCCATCCCTGTGTTAAACCATTACTATTGACAAGAAACAGAAACAAGGAATTCCTAAAGAAGAAGATATGTAGTATCGAAGATCAGTCGACATATGTAAACAACAATCTCAACAGATTTTTTCCGTCGCGCTTTTGTGATTTTTTCTTGCTCGCTTGTATTATCAGGCTCGCTGATTATATCCTCCGCTCGCTGATTATCCTTAGCTGGGCGAGGATCATGCTGCACTGCCCTCGTAAGGGGGTTCTTGTTCAAAAACATGAGGCATCGAAGGAGATAATGCTAGAAAACCGTATACAATCGAACTCTTATGCCTAATGGTGCAACGTTGTCATGTTTGCTTGCAGGTAGTCGAAGATACGCTCGTCAGACATGTCCTAGAATACCCATCTTAGTATAGTGATTCTTTCCTAAAAGTTGAGGCTAATCGAGGAGAAATACTAGAAACCCGTTAGTTACCTGGGCCTCTTGTTCTAATAGTATAAGTGTTTCTGTGCTCGCTGTAGCAGTAAGTATAATGACGCTTGGTCGATCAGTTTATCTACCAAGTAGTTCATCTCGTACATCCTTTTCTTCAAAACTAGAAATGTCGTATAACACTATGTTCATATATATATGATCCTAAAGAGATCAATAAACAAAAAAACAAAACAAATGTAAACTAAAATGAACAAATTCCCCATCGTATCTGTGTGTAAGGGAATTTTGAGTTCCGTATCATCCTTCTCCATCCGTAACGAGAAAACGTATGACCTCAAAATCTGCTCCTGAGCCCTCTTCAGGACAACCCATCAACAGACGTGTATCGTTTCTCTCCGTAAATATGATTGATCCTCGGGCATTGCATCCTTTCCATAAACTCGTGTACGATCCAGCCATCCTCGAAGATGTGAAGAGAGAAGAAGAAACTATTGGTAACCCAAACCAATAACAAGCTTTCGAGTCCCTCAGACATGTTAATATCCGTAGGGATAGATCCGGAAGTACCCATAGTCCCCCCCAAAGTGCCATAATCGCTTTTTTATTTGTACCGGGCCTCCATTCCAATAAATGAATGCGCCTACTGTCGACAATTTTATCCAAACCCGCACTCGTAGAGTTATCCATCGATGCCCCGTCGAAAAAGATGCACGTAAGGAAATGTCAAAAGGGCCCTTTTCGAGATGGTGGAACAATGCTCATCTCCAATGTACCGAGGGCGCCTATCGATCCATCTTCAATGAATGTGTATATCTTGTCTAGTCTTCGAATGAACCCTTCTGCATCAATTGGTTCCTAGCCACCCACACCCCCGTATAAGAAAGAAAGGAGAACATAATAATTTGATTTCTCACTACCCCATTCATCGTCGTCGATAGGAAGTCATGAGGAATCCATCAGACCCATATGACAATTCCATCGAAAACGCCATACCCTAGTGCTGTGGCATAAGAAGAATAGGTGTGTAATATTTTCCCTCCGCATCACAAAGAGGTTGCGCATTCCGGCTGTGCAGCTCCGGTGGCCTCTCTTCATCAAGTTCTCCTGTGTGAGGACTTTTCCCAACCATACGAGCCATCCAAAAACAGAAGGGATTTTAGTGGGGGATTTTCCACCTCCGTAACGGATGGAACTCCGTGGAAATTGCGCCAAATGTTTTCCGAAGATGATGTCTCTATAAGTGTCTTTGACAATGATCGATTTACTGTAGGACCATTCAGCATATGATATCACCACACTGAGCGTAGCATAATCCCGCTCCTTTGAGCACGTCCTTGGATTGAACCTATTCATCCGCGCCGCACCATGTAAGCTTCAATTGTCCAACGTTGTACCACCAAAGACCATTCTTGATGACCTCGTGCTAGGTAGTGGATTCCTTTATGAGCTGTGTGAATGAATCATGCACGATGGGCCCGGCTATTTTGTATATTTATCATGCCCTTTGTCACCAATGTGATGCGACTTCCGTCCCTAAAAACCAAACAAGTCGTTGTTCAATATGCGGCAAAAATTTCTGAAACTAGTCCATATGGGCCGATAATTTACCTGGGGAGATGAAAGTTGCGGACAACCTAGGTTTACATAGGATGTCTCGTCAACATATTTGGTCGATGATCGACCGACCATATGTTATCACCCGAGATGGCCCTCCAAAACGTTTTCATGAGAAGTGCTATATTAAACGCCCAAGTGCTTCGTAACGTTCTACCCGTTCAAGTCTTTGACGGCGTAGAGTCTGAGACCGTATAGATGGAATTCTTCTCCATTTTAACTCCACCCTGGCGAAATTTAGAAATGATTTGATCGATCATCTTCGATAATGGCGACCGGAAAATATAGAAGATGGCTCCGCAAACAAATCATCTCGAGACAAGATCGCTGATTATTATTCCCCCCCCATAGAGAGCCATCTGTGCGTCCATCTTTCAATGTGGGATTTGATGTTATCCTCATCAAATCAATACCAATTCATGTTTCGTAGCTGGTACATGTGGCTTGAGGAATATCCTGCATATTTTGAAACCCGCAATGTACCTGCCTATACCCAATTCTGCTGAACTTCGTTATAAATCGTAACTTCAAAGAACAACAAAATCATAAATGAGGAAAGACTGGCTTGTTAATGCGCACACGCAGTGTATCTGCGTGAGAAGATAATGCAATATAGAACCAATAATTTCTAATGAGGTATCCAAAAACAAGTAAATCATCAACAAAAAGGGAGAATAGTTGATACCGATGGAGAAACCAAAACTTCTTTAGTATTCCCCGATGTTCTCGCTTCGTGACAATTCGTCGAACCGTCCACAACCGTGATGAAGATTGACCATGACATACACATTCCTGCCCAAGACCACGGCCGTGCCTTTCAAAGAAATTAGTGGGCATGCTATTCACAATTATTACAAATTTGGACAAGATGTTATACAGACATGATCCATCGAATAGTCCTAATAGGGCCCTATCTTGCTGCACTATTCGAATGAAAGACCACCACCGAGTCGTAAGCCTTGTGAAGATCCATTACTCATCACGCCTCCTTCTTCCCTAACGATAGAGTGGAGCACCTCCCCAGGTAATTGAAATGGCATCGTGTATTGAACGCATCTTCAAGAAATCCATATTGCCTGTGTGAAATGTTCCTGCATGTACATCCTTCATCCGATTAGCACACCTTGCAATGTCACCTTATAGATCAGGTTGCATAGTGATATGGGCCTCGAAATCGAGAAATTTTTGGTTCAAATTTTTGGAATGAGGTGGCCATGAAGGTGAATTGAGATTTTGGAGGGATGTGTCCCCAACTCAAACCCTCCGCAAGACCGCGAGTTCACCCAACAGATCAAAAAGTGGATGAAGAATTTTGTTTACCACCCGTCCCACCTGGGCACTTGTCATGTGATGGCTACACACCGAGCACCTCCTTCGTCAACAACCTTATCCATCCCGAAACAACGTCCGCTTCTTCAAAATATCGATCCACATGTTCCAATACCCATGTTTGGTTTGCAAGATCGATGGATGGGTCTTTTATAAAATCAGAAAAAAGGGGAGAAAGCCTCTCGCCGAATTTACAGATAGGGCAACACCGTTGTCCTCGTCTATTAATCCTCCAGACAGTATTTTGCCTGCATCTTTTCGTTGCGTACTTTGTGAAAGAACTGCAGTATTGAGGTCCCCTCTTTTAGCCGGTGCACACGACTTTTCGGGGCCCATGAGACCCTTTCATTCTCATAATTTCTTTACGCCGTCGAGACCCGGCCATGAGTTCCACTGAATGTGTCCTCGCCTACCGTAGAGAAGGATGCATAGCATCGGCATCTCCGTTTTGGCATATCTCGTGGGAGATAGTTCTTTTTTAAGGGACTTTTTTTTGTCAACTCTGTGCTTTAGCCTTTGATGAGTCACAACTTATAACAAAACGTGCCTGTGACAAGACATATCCTCGACCTCAAAGATTTCACTCCACGGTGATCTAAACTAAATTAGTGTAGGCTCGATTTTCAAGCCAAAACTCGGTTGAACTTGAAAGGTTCCGCTCTTCTTTCAATTCGTTCCACATCAACTTGATAGGCATGTGTCCTAAATATCGGATACAATAACAACCGACCGAGGCATTCCTCACGCATCCACGAGATTTTCTCGACTAATGCCCGTCAAAGCGTTTGCCGATGAAGGCCTCTTCCACCCTTTTATTTGTCCATGCAGCAACATCGGCATTTCCGTTGAATATCCATCAGCTTCGAATCATTGAACATGTCGATGCGTACCGAGCGAGCGGATCTAAACGAGCCATGCGACCTCAAATTTCATCACTTTTAGTGATGTTGTTGCCCCATCACAATGAGATTGCGTAGGCAATATATTAGAGTGTCAGCATTCTATGCCAAAATATCTATCGATTAAATATATGCAGACACATATTAATTATATATAGAGGCTCGACTTGCCCCGATATAACCTTCGCGGTATTACCCTAAAGCATAGCATTCATGACGCCCGATATGGGTCCTACATGGCTATCAAACCTCTTTGACAGACCATCTGAACCTTTTCGCCATCGCCTTCCAACCTTTTCAATGTTCAAAAACAACTTGATTGCTTTCTCTCTACAACACACAGCCCTGACCCGCAAAATTGTTGTTTTTTGGATAATATTAAGTCCCGACAAAGAACCTTTAGAGGCTTTGCCCGGCCCTCCGATATTCAATGAGAGAACAAAGTCATGGCATCCGCTCAGTGAGCGTGCTCTTCACACCGGATGACGCCAGCTCTCTATCGCTACGTAAATAGGAATGTCTCGATGTTGTCCTCATGTCCATCACAACATATGTCTTAAATCTCATTCCTTAGAAAGCATTTCTCCTTTGTATTACTATCTTTTGTGGTTCCTTTTCAAATGTTACATGCGGTTAAAGACCCAGGAGACATTTTGTTCATGTTTGGATTGGCTAGGACAGACTCAAGGTCGCGGCCTGGCGCATTTCTTGGAGTGGTCCCCCGTTCCATACAAGCCCCATGAGCATAATGGACATTCAAGGACAAGCGTCCATCACCGATTTAGCACTGCAGACCCAAGAGATGACCGCACGATGACACCCTTACCCTCGTCCCTATGTGTGTGATGAGCAGGCATGGGTGTTCCATCGTACTCATGATCACTAGGGAGACCATTCACTAGGATTTCGCTGACAGAATGGTGGGAGGTTCCATGTTCCGATACTGTCAAGCCCTTCGGTGATACCAAAGCAAAGGAGATTATCGATGGGATCATATTAGACTCGTTCTAGGACCTCACGGTTATGGAGGGAACTCCTATTGAACAAGGGGATCCATAGCCTCAAAATAATTTGCTTTTTCTGCTTGAGGAGGGGGATATTGGATTACTCGGATGATAGTCCGTAAGATGACAGGCATGTTAATGCGATTAAACTTAACGCGTCTACGCCCGCATGCCCACCACCGCACGTTCCAAACGAGATCAGCATGACAGCCCTCGATGTCCGCCCCTATGGCGATGACACAACGAAATGAATGCCTCGTAAGTTCACACGCTCGTCGGGTGTCTTTCAGGACCTCAAATCCCAAGTCAATGTCCCCGGTGCAGCTCCCCCGAAAGAGGCCGACTTCACGAGTACATCTGGGCCAGCCCCTTATCCCCCGCCAAGAACATCGGGGCCGAATATACTTTGTATCGCTAACAGTGTTCCACAGCTTCCGAGAGTTTTCATAGTCCGTAGACCAAGGGGCAAGACTCATAGCTTAACCCACACCACCTTATTACGAGGGGAGCCCTCATTACCGGGTTGAAACCGAGGAACCAAGGGACGAGTCGCATGAAGTTTTCGCCACGAACCTGTGCTCAATGTGGTGATCTTGAATACATCGTTTTTCCACAAATGGACACAGAACCATCCATTGATAAGGCTACCTAACTTTGAACATATCCAATGACTGGGCCCACATTTTTCCAACTATGATGTTGAATCAAAGTTATTACTATCCGGAAAATCATCGTCCAATGACCGCTTCCTTTCCGTCACCTCTCACCACCCGGTGCCGAGATCCTTGTCACCAAAAGACTTCCTTGATATCCATATTGTGTTTAAACACTGTTCAACATTTTAATACGTCGACTCACCCCCGTTTTTTCCGCGTTGTCCAACTATTCCTTTTGTTTCAAATGCACAGATGAGAAGGCTCTACGATTAATGAGTTCATCAACTCTCGGTCCTCGATTTGTCCAAAACTTCCGGCTTGATAAAAACACGATTCGCAGTCCACCGTAGGTGTTTGATTCCCCAACCCTATTATATGACACCGGTAGGAGCAGCCGATGCGAAGGTTATGGACTTCGAATAATGGAGTATAGCAATAATAAAGGCCTTATGAGAGAACAGATGTGTCCTTACAAGTTTCTCAACTTACTTGCAAGGAGCTTCTATGTTTACAAAAAATGCTATTTTTTTTAATTATCACCCTACAATTCGAATAATCGCCCGAGAACAAAGAGAGAATTTAAAGGTGATCCTAAGACTTCCGAATGGAGGACAACAAACGGATAGTAGCAAAAATCATCAATGGGACTATCCAATACAAATCAAATGCACAGTAGCACACTTCAAACCCGATGCTAGTACCAAAAAATGAAGAGGATATCACTTAATCTTTATCTACCAACTCTTCCGTTGTTTCATTTATGTGTCTCAATATTCGATATTCGAAGGAATAAAAATCCTCATTCTTTAGTAAGTGTACACAGGGTCACACGAGCAATGTAGACCATAAATGTGAGCAATTCTATCAAAGGATCGACGAAGATCAATTGTTAAATATTGGTGGCACGTTTGTTCGATCATCCCGAGGAAACTTTCTCCGATGAAAACTTTGAAAAGGAGCCGGATTTTATGAAAACGGCTAATTTAAAGATTGCATCACTCTTCGTGATTGGCAACAAGAAAAAAACAATGATAACCGTGATAGCTCAATTACCGCATATGAATCCCGATGTGCCTCGTACTACCGTGTTATATAGAATGATTCAAATTTCAACACCGCCATATGTTATGCCACCTAATTATGATCCAAGATTTCGCGTAGTTCCACCCATCAAGCGGGTCTCGATATTTCCTCCTATGGACAACGCTAGAAAAAATTTAATTATGTTCTTCTATACCATGTTCTGAAACAACTCAATGAGAACATTAACAATGACAAAATCCCGCAAAACGAACTTTTTTGCCAAAGAAGATGTCGGGCCTTATGTGAATTGGAGAGAGTCTCACTTCTTCTTAGAATCCATAAAAACAGCCCCACAAGATTCGACAAATAGCCACCAAAGGCAACAACCTATTGTCCAACTTGGGTTCCAAATGGCTGGCTTTCATTACAGCTACCAAAGGTCACAAAACCTGCCGACAAAGTGTCTCAGCTTAACAAAATCAACAATAACCACCAACATCAACAACAAATTGTTCACTTTGGCAAATTGTACCGTAAATCTTAGACCACTTTCTACAGATACGCAAAAGAATCCCTACCTCTCAAACCTCTCCGTATTCAATAAAGAGGCCACCAAGCAGCAACATCACATTGGAACCATACACATAGTGGGGCTGGAAGCAGAAGCATATATCTATAGCCACCAAAGCGACGTCGTACTGCTTCCATATCAGTTCCACGAAATTGTTCAACAATAACCACCATAAGCAACAACATTAAGTTCACTTTGGGTTCTGTGCCTGTACACGCAGAAGTTACTCTCCTTTGCTGGCATCCTCCCTCATCGGTGACAAGAACTGTGTCACTATTCATTTGCATGAATTCGAACTCTCACTCTTGCACCATGCAACCGTATAGTTCACCGACAAGTCTCAACATCCACAACATAAGAACGACCGGAGAGACACATTGTATCGAGACCTACAAATAAGTCACCATGTCTTGACGTACTTTAACTTGGACTTTTTCAAGACACATGGGGGATTCCTACACGAAGACACATGAATTATGGAAGAATAGGGAGATAGACTTTACAACAAACCATTATTCTTATTCAAATGTTCACCTTTGGCTCAAAGGAGGCACCAGAGGACCTTAGTGGCCAACTACCACTCTGGAAATTTAGTCTACAAAATGGTTTCAATAGTAATATTGAATCAATGGAAACCCCAACTTCTAGGTTTATATCAATAGAACAAATCAGTTTTGTGGAGGGGACGCCAAATTATGGATGGAACATTTGTGCCATAGAAATTACACTCTTCCTTACTAGAAAACATCCAGTATGATAATAAAATTGGATTTGTCCAATGTAAGATCAGATTAGTTGGGACTATTTATTACAAGTTTTAAATGATTTTGGATTCTCTAGGTCGGGATCTCCGATGTATCCTCTCTTATTTCTCTACATTCTTCTCTATAATGATTAATGGGTCACCCTCATCCACCTTTAACTTCTTTCAGAGGCATAAGGCAAGGAGACCCTTCTCACCCTTTTCATTTTGGTTATGGCTGATAGGGAGAATGTATAACAACTGTGTTCTTTGGGTCATATCTTTGGTCTACACTTTTGTTTATGAAGATCGACTTGTAACAAGTAAACAATCTATTAATGATTTTTGTTTTTTCATATCCCACTTAAAGGAATTGTGCGATTATAGAAGATACACAATACTTTCACAGACATATGGAACAATAGTAACAAGTATAAACCAATATTCCTATTTTTTAACCCACAAGGAAGCTATCTGTGCACACTCGAATAGGATGTTTGGTTTCTCGTCGGTGCCTGCCGTCCAAATATTTGGGAGCTCCTTGGTCATATATTATAATTCCAAAGCCAAGTTGGGAAGATATTGTAGGGCACAGAAGGAGTGGTCATTAATTGGGAATTTCGTGCCCTTAACTTCATTGGTTTTACTTGTTCTTACCAAATTAGTTTTTGGTGGTGAAAATACCAAACTATCGATGGTAGTTATGCCTAATTCCAAAATAGTTTTTCATCATTTTCGTTCTCAATGGAGTGACTTACCCAGGATGGGAGCAAAGTAACGAGCATAAGTGGTATCTTAGAAAGGTGACAAATTAACAGACTGTGTTAATGGGTAATTGGATCTACGTGATCCATAATTGATTAGTAAAGCCAATAGTATGAAAATATGGTGGCTTTTAAGTTAAGGGAGTCTTAACATTTGAAAGTGTGAATTTGACTTAGGAAATAGTGCATCTTCTTGCTGTGAGAGGATCAATTGCGCTATTATGGTATCATTCAAGGCTTAGGTACCTCGAATTAGTAACAAAAAATGCAAATATCTGGGCTAGAAATTATGCTTTCTAGACGTAAAAGGGAAGATTTCACGATAACATCTTTTCGTGAGGATGCTTGATAGTAGTATCCCCGTTTGGCAGAAAGAATGATAATTTCCAAATTATTAAAACCTTATCTTCAAGCTGGGTGTTGATACAGAATAATTTTAAAACCACTGAAGATAACCAATTATGGACAATGGAAACATAAAAGTGATTCGCCTCCTACTTAAACCACCTATCCATGGGAGGAGTTTCAAAAAGTACCAGAAGATAGGAAAAATAGGTTCCATAAAGAATGATATTTTACATTGGGATTCAACAACCATCTAGTTCTTTTTTCCCTGGGAATAAGCTTACCCTTACTTGGCAGGTTTTTCATCCATAAAGAAGGCGTAGTGTGGACCCGCATTTGCATATTCTTATGGCCAAAACTTTTTGAATTTTTTTTGGTTAATACTGGGGGTATACTATCACCGTAACGTATTCGTAGAAAGGGGATATGAGGGACATTCATTATGTCAATTATGTTTTCAAGAAAAGAACTTCGAAGGAGAACATTATTATCTCTTATCCCTTGCTGTGGAATTTGTAGCTCCTTCTTAGATATTTTGGTGTACCCAAACTCTCTCGAGATTTTAAGACTCTTATCTACCATTTGTTTTGTCGTAAATTCAAAAATCCTATTGTTTCACAAGATCAGAATTCAGCGCTAGGTTTTTCCCTTTGGAATTTATGAACAATGAAATATTATAGTTTTTAATATGAAGAGTATGTAAGTATCACATAAAAGAGGTGATCCTTCTCAACATCAAGGAAACTATTATTGCATCCTCTTTGGACTATTACCACCATCATGGAAAAGTTTGAAGGAGACATCAAGAACCTCAACTTCGATATGTTCATGCTCCTCCCCTTTCCATCTTCTGGTGCAGCAGCTCCTGCATCCCATAGCCAATTCATATACCCCGTCCTCGTTCCTTAAGTTTTTTTTTTTTTGCGCCTCCATAGGAAACCCTAAAGTCATCACGTGGAGGTATTTTTCTGCAGATGACAAACTTATCATTGCATATATATGTGTGGTTGTGTGGAGTGATCACTAATACCCTAGCAAATTTCTCATTGTCGGGGTTATTTTTCATTTTCTACAATTTCATGGAGATTCACAAGTTGTCATCCAATGCATCCAATAATATCACAATCACACCATAATAATAAAAAAAATGGTGCACAAACATGTTTATAGGACATAATATTCAACAAAATAACAATTACTCAAATTTTATTATAGTATCTTTAAAGACACACACCGGAAGGGAACAGCAAGGCATACACCGGCCAATTGGGGAAGTTTATCAAAACCTCGCTTTTGATGAAGCTTGGTTTGTTTCTATCTACGAGAAGTTTTTGCCACGGGAAAATGGTGGAGTAATATAGGTCTTTCTGGGAAGATATTGTCCATGACGGCTGTGATATTAATAGCCCTTGGTGATTAAAGGAATCATGATTAACATGTCGGGATAAGAGTGGGAGTGGTTGGCGATTTTTGAAAATGAGTTGCCTAATAATCACATCTCACATTTGTTGGCCATGATGGCACAAACCCCATTCCTAGGTTTGGGTTTTGATTTCACTTAGTCCTGTCATCTTAAATTGCCGTAGGTCAGAAATTTGGGAGGAGGCATGAAATTATAGTTGGCATCTCATATTATCATACAATAGTTGATATGACTTGCTGTAGGCCAAATTGAATTTTCATGGAGATCCTAACATATAGTTATTTGAGCTTCATCGATGAGCACATGATCTGCTGTGGAGAAATGTGTTCTTGAAGAGTTTTTTCTGTGCCTTACATATGTCCATTTCTAAAACCTCGCACACCTAGTAATTACCTTCAAAATGTTGGGTTCTAAGACGTTGACACCCCATTACAAATGCATGGATGTTTTACTGTGGTGGTGAAGGGGTTTCTTCCGTCGTGTTGATTCTTGTTTTTCATATCCTACCTATCGTATTTCAGAGAGGTTTTTTTCTTACTATTGCCCTTTTGCCACCTTGTTCGGGCTTGTTAAGAAGCTGCATTTTGGTCATGTACCCACTGCTTTTGGAGTTTAGGTAAGGGTCAATGTTTTCATTCGTTTCTTCATAACATAGGACCTATTCAGCCCTTTGAATCGGTGGTAATTTCTACCCACTTTTTCACCTCAAATTTCCGATACTACCGTAATTTCCTTTAATCGACTAGCTTTACGCCCATAGTGGGTTTGGTATCTCCGGTGTTTTTCCATTTGGTTTTAACATTGACAATTTCTCTTCTAGTTTCATAATATTGCTCAAGATCTTCAATCTCCCATTTAATTGGTTCCTTGTTGAGTTTTTATGGGCAGTAGGGCTTTTTGCAAACAATTTCAGACCTTTTTGTTTCCTTGCTTCCCAAAATCCCCACTACTCCTCCTATATAACTTTTTTGGATGACACCCCACAATGTGAGTCAATTATCTCTAACTTGAAATTTTATACCCTCTTTTTGTATGTTTATTCTTTTCGTGCTTATTGGTTGAGTAAGTATAACTCTTTTCCTCTACTATCATGGCTCCTCGAATAAAGAATTCGTAGCTGCTGTGAAGATGTGTATTTTGTCATCGTCGTGTTTTTTTGTGAGTCTATGAGTAATAATTTTGACTCGTTCTCCTAAAGTTGGGAAGGAAATTATTATCCCTAGCCAAAGGATTTTACAGTGACATATTTTTCGACCAAGGAGGCATCTACCTCAAATGCATATCCACCCAGATATTTAGGAATTGTAGACCCATTTTCTTCATTCACTCATGGTGCATCAAAAATGGAAACCTCGCTTCATGGTTCTTCTAGATAAATAGGTATAAAATTATAAATTATCAAGTAGACAAGAGGATATTAAGTGGATTTTGTAACATCCAATTGACGATGTCAGTCTATAATCGAGGTGGAGAAATTTTTATTCCCCAACTAGACACCCAGTTAGAGTGAGTCGATGAAACTTATAGATAAACTCTCCCACCCAAGCCATTTCTTCTCCGCTATTTTCCATAGAAACACCTTCTACTTTCTCCGGGCCATTATCTTTATCAATGTTGCTCAATGATCCCGGCACTCTTCGCGGTCGTGGGTAGCGAACTTTTATTTACGCTTTTTTATTCGCTCGAATCTCAATGGTCAACATGTTATCAGATTTGCTTGTTGTATTTCACCCTTGTTTTTTCTTTTCAACCAGATGGCATGATGATTTTTCACTTTTTCATTTTCAATGAAACACCGTGAGCTTCTAATGTATGTTTTTTTTGTCATCCTCTTTATCTTTTTTTGTAGACGAACAGAAATAATGGACAAATATGGTAAACATTGTTTAGTCCTTTTGGTTTCATGTCTTTGATAAGTTTTGTACCCAAGTTTGGAACTCATGTAATGGTGGTATTTTGGCACTTGTCAAAGCAACGGCCTTGTGGTTGTTGAAATATGATGCAGAGAAGTTGTCCTTGATGGCACCATCAATGAAGATGAAACAGCGGCATCATGATACGTGTTGTTGACATGTGTTGTCCTTGATGGAAAACCAATTACGAAGTTATTCGACTTGATGGACTTGTATGGACAACTGATGTGGTTTACAATATGATGCTGAGGTTACCATGAAGATGATGACAACTTACTTGATGAAGTTGTGCTTGAGAGAATATGTTCCCGAGAAGAAAATATGACACCACAGATGTACAAAAGGAAAATGAAGAAAGGAATTCGTATCGTGTTCAAAATATGATGAAAAGAGTATGTCTCTTTGTATACTGCTGGATTTTTTCCAGAAGTCGCGTATATCACGTGAAGCGGAACGTTCAAGTCGCGTATGGCAAAAAAGCGCTCAAAAAGTGCAAAACCAAGGGTAACCACTATGGTGCATTAACCCATTGTATCAAAATGATCTGCCTAATTGACCTTTGGGTCTGGTAGTTTTTGGTCTATGGTATTGTTTTTGGGCCTGCTATATTGAAAAAAGGGGCTCATGGTATTGTGCATGAAAACCTATATAAGGAGAAGAAATTCATTGTGCAAATCATGAGCAGAAAAAGATGTTCCAGCTGAATGAATACTTTTCATGAAGTATATCCGAATGAAAGGGTTACATCGGAATGATAAATCCTAATGTATGATGCACCGAAGATGAAGAAGGGGATTAGATCCATCTGCTTCGTATTTGCTAGATCCTATTGCGAAGGTTTAGACCGTAATGAGGCTAGCATCCAGCGAATATCCCATCAAGGGGCACAGATCTGAACCCGAATATCCGATCCGATGAAGTATGTCGCTCGTAATGATCAAGACCCACACGCTACTTCGTCACGGAGAAAGCGCGCATATACGCTCGCTCGCGAAGAGAAAGCGCGCATGCGCAATAAAATATATAATCGAGGTATACGTTGGTTTTCAGGATTTAGCGCGCGTATATACGCGACATCAAAGAAGTGAAAGTTGACAAACTAGGTTTGTCAAGCAAAGGGTATGAAATACTGATCCGTTCTAACGTGTTTTCGCTTATCCGGACCGTGTTGTTAAGTATCATGGTGATGTATGTTTGTGCTAAAAGTTTGGCAAGCGGTCTAGAATCGAAATAAGGATGAAATGTGGCCCGCAAGTGTGTTCTATTGAATTATGATCCACAGAAATTGACAAAACGTGGTCCAAGGTAGCGAAGGTTGTACCTTCAAACAAGTTGTAGCTCCTTCTGTGAGACCGGGTAAACGAGATCGGGGTCGTAGTTTCTTCCAGAGAGGCCGGTAAAATGTTGTGGGTTGGAGCTCAGAGAGGGTCAGTAAACGAGCTAGGCGTTCGCGTGCCGCCAAGTTCACGCGCACACATGTTGTAAGATGTTTTTCGACAACAAAATATTGAAGGTCGACAATCACATGGTGGTTTTTCCCGATTTGGGTTTTCCACTTCAAAATCCGTGTTCATGTATGCTTTTGTGTGATGGTTTATTCTCGTTCTTACCGCACTCGAAGTATTGTTTAGCGATATCCGATGAATGAATGATGGAATAATATAAGCAAAGATTTCCACGTACGTATCTAGATCCGTGTATACGCTAGTTTCATAAAGGTGATCCACGTATACGCTAGTTTGATCGAAGGAAAGTAGCGTATGGAGCGTAAGGAATGAAAAGTGTGTGTTTTGATTATGCAAAGAATACCGATTCACCCCCCTCTCGCATTTTTCCAACAAGGGTATATACTTTTTGAGTATGGGTTCTTCTCTACTTCTCATATGTGTATCACAATTCAAAAGGAAAAGCAAAATACCTCAAATTATCGAATATTTTCAAAACCAATGTCTTTGCCTTTAAGCCTTTCTCAACTAGATTCAAAATGAAAGGGTTAAAGGACATGAAGGCTCAAACCAAACAAGGTTTCTAAGAGAAAAAAATGGTTCAAAATCTCCCCAAAAACATGAATGGAGGAATATTTTTGTTTGTGTGGACCCATTCATCACCCAATGTTTTTTCCACAACATCATTCACAATCTCCCCATTCATCACCTAAAATTTGTTCCAACAACATTAGTCACAATGTCCTTAAAAACATGAATGGAGGAAACAATTTTGCTTTTTAAACGACCATCATTCAATATTTTTTCCACTAACATTAAATTACTATTTTTCAACCCCATTAGAATAATTGAAGATTACAATGATTTTAATATTTTAATTTTATTTGATGACATATTTAAAAAATGAGTGCATTGTTTAATAAGGTTATTTTTCTCTACTCCCTCACATGTGTATCATAATCTTAAAATTTGTTATTGAGCTCACAATATTCATGATGTGCTTCAAGGATTTAAGTAGGAGGATTTAAGCTAGATATTCTATCACAACATATTTTTATTATCAACAAGGTGGTAATTTCAAGGAAAAATATATCTCAGACTTCAACTTTCAATTGTAGTTATTAAATCTGGAATCTAATTTAGAATGTGATTTTGATTAATTGTGGGAGTAGTAAGACATTCACATTAAAGAGGAAAAAAACGCATTCCTTTTAATAATCATAGTTTAATGTAGATTAATATTTCAACTTAACTAAACACTAAATTGATCTATTTTTAATTTAGGGCTGCTTGAAATTAAGTAATGTTATCTCAACTTGGAACACTTTATTTGTGAATGTATGAAATGGAAAATTATGACACTAATAACAAAACAAAGGAAGAGAAAAAATAAGAAGAACATTTTATTATGTTAGATCTAAGACTTTTTTATCCATAATGTAGATAATGTCTTTTCGTATTAATCAAATCATTAGGATTTGGATTAAATCAATGATGTGATTAACTGAAAGACATTTATCAACATTTTATTATTTTAACTAAAACAATTTTAAATTGTATTAAAAAGGCTCTTTGTGGCCAAACAAAACCAAATTTTTAATATAAATACTATTAAAAGAGATCACAACTTGAAGTTATTTTCTCTTCATTAAAGAGAGAGAAGAACTGAAGAAAACACATTCTCTTACATAATTTTTTCTTTCCTCTAATTCTTGAGCACAATAATAAATTCTTAAAATTTATTTGGATAAATATAGAAACAATATACAATTATTGATTGTGTTATTATTAAACAGGGAGAATTTTAAGTTAACCGCTAGCCCAAGAAATTCTTCTCTAATTCCGCCTTCTTTTTATATTCATTTCTGTTTGATTTCCTCTCTTGTAAGATGAGGAAGGAATGTGGGCTTTCACCAAGGCTCCAACAAAACAGCAAGGAGTGGTGTCTCACATGAATACGAATATGACATTATAACATTAGAAGGGTTTTCACCCTTTCCTTGTTCTTTCCTAACTTCTTCTCTTCTGTTTTTGCTTCTTCCTCTTCCTCCTCTCCGCTCATCTACTTTTCCCCACCATTTTTATCATGATATTGATCTATGGACCCACTTGATACTTGACTGATTTGAACCAACTTTAGAATGGATTTGATACAAAGATGGGATCTTTCATCTATTTCTCTTCTTCCTTTATTTCCTTTCTATACTGGCTAGTTTTTAGGAATTTAAAATTTGTTATTTCTTGCTCTTGGGATGGTTCCTCTTGGGATGACCTTATTTGTTGTGTCCCATTACATTGTAAATTTCTATAGTTACCAGAAGTAGGAATGGACTCATAGTATTTATTTGATGGTTATTTTGAAGGGGGTCATGTTTCAATAGGTGGAAATTCAAAAGAAGATACTTATAATTTAGGGCCACTAGGAATCTCTTCCCCCGTATCCACCTCCATTATAAGGTTATTTCTTTATGTTGTACTCAATCAATAAATTGGTTCAACTTGTCTCAAAAATTATAAGAGATATTTCTATCTAGAATATCAAAGGGAGATAAAGTGCCCAACTCATACACTAGGGCTCTTATTTTTTCCTTTCGAGGGTTGAAATTAATACACCAAGTAGATTAGTACATTCCCCTCGATCCCATAATACATTGTCCAAAATGAAATATCAAGCCACATTCCACCCCACTTTTCAAAAGATAAAACATAAATTAACCTCGATTGAAGTAATAAAAAGAACATATCCATGAATTTTGGTGACCAACGTCACTTACGAATAATTCTACAACTCTACGGCTAGGAAAAATGTATGTAAAATTCCACTAGCTATGCTTAGTCAAAACAAGGGCATTTCATCTTAATTTCATGATCATAGTTCCAATTGAGGGATGGTCATCTACTTTATAAATCTCCTAAGTGTTATTCCCCTTTACTTGGCTTTGGAGAATTAATTTAGGATTTGAACGCTTATATATCTAAATAGATGTTGTCTCCTATTATTTCTTATACAAGAACCTGTTAGCCACCCATAAATTCTGTCATATCAGGTGGTGGCTAAATGATGTTGGATAGCCTTCAAGAAACAATTTCATTGCTAAAATTGTTGATGCTTAAAGTCTTTTGATAATATCCTATCCTTTGGATAATCGTCACTGCTTTTCCCCTTTTCAACTCAGAAATTCTGCTGTCATTACATGAAGAAAAACTGTTGCAAGCACCATTTTCCTCTTTCTCCCTTCTTCCAAAACTGACCTCATATTTGCTTTCTTTTTTCCATAAAATCCCTCATTTTCATGTTTTTACCCTTTCCCCTTCATCAAAATCCCTTTGATAAGGTTCTAAGACCCTTTCTTAGCCTTATCGAAACCCACCAACTCCTTTGAAAATCATTGAAAAATGCCTAAAAAACACATTTTCATATTATGGACTTAATCCCCCTTGGGCTAAGTCTTTAGCCCTCCCTTCCATACGCCCTATTGTTGGAACCGAGCGCCAGCCTTCCAAGCGCTTATCGCGTTGCCCAATTGCGATTAGCCCCTCCTTTTTAACCCTCGGTCATATGTTTCTCCATGCACCTAAAGGCCCAGCAATCGGGCGCCAAGCCATTTTGAATATTAATTATGTCCACCCAAACTATAAAACCTTTGGTTATATATTAAATCCGTTGGCTTTTATTATATTATAAATTTTCCGCCGGTCCAAAGTTCAAGGCGATCTCCACCGTCGATTTGATCCACAGATCGACGGTGCACAATCCATCGCCCAGTGGTCCCCACCATCCACTCGCCGTTGCAAAACCACGCGGTATCCATCACACCGCCTTCAAGCGGAGGGCGGTTTTTTCCCGATCGGCAGCGATTCCATACACCGCCTGACATGTGTCTTGAGCATTGTTCAGAAAATTGCCACTCATCGCACGTTAAAGATCGGACGTGGACCCGGCGTGATATTGATGCGCGTCGTCTGATTTGAGGCCGCTCGTCGGACGGTAGTCGCTCTACGGAGATGCCCGAGCTATAACCAAGGAACGGCAAGGTACTTAAAGGCATCTCTGTCGTCGATTTGATCTGCAGATCGACGGCCCAAAACTCATCACCCTGATTCCTTGTCCAGTCAGCAAATTCGGACCCGGGAAAATTATGCAACATGGTTGTATTAAAAGGTTTGATGACCGGGCATGTTTTCTAAGGTTTATTAGCACTCATCCTCCGCCATTGATCGCGTGGGCTGATCTCATCCGACGGCCCACGTTTCTCCCGAACCCCGAACATGATTTTGTGACCATTTTTGTCCAAACAAAGGTTTTAAATCATTTCTCCATTTCTCTTTAACTTTTCGCCTCCGCTCTCGCCCATTGATCTCTGTGCGATCGACTGTTCCGATTTAATGTCTTCTCCCGTCTCCTTAAACCTCCTCTGATCAATCTCGACCGTTGGATGATGCCATACAACGGCCACGCTCCCTCCACGTGACTTTTGAAGCAGTTAGTCCATACATGCAGGATTTCATAATATTTACTCGTATTTTGCAGGGTTAATGGTTTTTCTGCCATGACTGAAGTTTTTCAGAGGCAGAGGGTGACGATCCTCCCGCCTCTGATCCATCAAAGGGAATCCTTCACAGGGTTTCAAATTCACGTTTCATCAAAGATCCATGAGGAATTGATGTCATATCATCCCTGCGCAACCCTGCGCACCAGCAAAAAACACATGAATCAAGCACAGTCAGAGAGTATCAGTGTCGAAGGCAAAAATGTACCAAGACAGAAGTTGAAGACAAATTTGCGGGGATTATGGCTAAGATGGATTATCAAAAGCCTAATCCTTCCGACTGAAACAAATTTTGAAGAAAAACGTGAGTGTTTTATCAAACAGAAAGCATAAGCTACCACATCAGGGGCTAATTGAATCCCCCAGCTACCTCAGAGCCACTTGCAGCCTCAAAGAAATCAAAAGGAGGCCAAAGTTATTACTAGACCAAGAGATATTTTGCATCAATACAGCTGAACAGTTATTCCAACTAAAGGAACTTATTGTAAACTGTCAGCAGAAGTCATTGCAAAGATAACAAGAAGCCTTGAAGTCAACAAATTCTTTCCAGCAAGCCTAATAGTTAATGTAAACCAATTAATACAGGGGAAATATCAAAAATATTCTCTATTGAGCCCCTCAAAGGCCGAGAGACAGTGCACTGTATTAATTGAACTTAGAAGATATTTTATCCCATTTCACCTCCTCATTCTTCTATAAATATTACTAGAGAAGATGAGAAAGGGGTTGGTTGTTGGTTGATCACTAGTTGTAATACTGAAACTCTCTGAAAAAATACATAGTCTGTTGAAGTTGAAGAAGAAATTGAAGTCTTGGACGTCCTGATGATGTTGTTGCATGCTTGTTCTTGAGAAGGCTCTATCATTGGATCCATGAGCTTGGCTTTTGGTGAAGTATTCTAAACTGTTTAATGTTTTCTCCTGTTTTCATTCTGTTCCATAATTTCTTACTACAATAGGTTGAAATTTTTAGGCTAAGAAATGACTCCTGGAAGCACCTTAGACCTGTTCATCCTTCATTGTTTCATGTTTTCTTCTGCTGAAGTATTTTAGAGTCTTTAACCTCTCTCTTTAGTCTTCATGCTTGTTTATTTCCTTAATAGTTCGAATAGTTGGTTTCAACATGATTTATGGTTCTCCCTGCTTGTCTGCTGCCACTTTAAAATTGTTATTGAAGTCTCCCTTTGAATTTTTCTATTTACAGTGAGTCAAGGAGGTTTGTTCTGATCTTGCCCTTTGTCCTTACTTAAACATTTGTCTCAAAGTTCTGTATAGTTGTAATCATAGATGTGTTAGGAGTTCCCTCTTCTATGACTGCACTTATCAGTGAATCTTTTATGTTTTCCAAGTCATTTGAAATAAAATCTTTGAGGAAATAGGGTGTTCCCCGAATCTTAGGTTTCATTTCAAAAGTTGTTTTGAAATCATTGTTTGCTTAAAGGTGTGATTTGTAGAATTCATGGTTAGCCCTGTCTATCAAAAATCTCTTTATTGTTCAACTTATGTTTTCAAATTCCCTTTGTTGAGAATTAAAATTCTCTTTCCAAATCATTGATGTCCATCTCATTCCAAAACCAAAGGATCCTGCGGCCAAGTTAGATTTTCCCTCTGATATCCCATATCCATTGATGAATATGTTATGACCTTTTCTTGACTCCATTGCCCAATGAACCTGATGTTTCTCCATTCTATTTATCTTTCCTAGATCTTTCATGTTATGTTGTATCAATTCAACCAAACAAATAAACAAACATCTACACTTAATAAACTAGTCTAAAATCAATACTCAAAGCACACAAGATAAACCTTTGCAAACAAATATTTGAGAGATCCCTCTCTGAGAACAGGAGAACTAGATCCTGGAACTCTAAAGTTTGGTTCTGATGTTGCCTTGTCCTTTGATTTGCCAAACTATCAAAACACAGGACACCAACATAATGGCGATCATGGTGGGACACTTCTGAGTTAGTGACAATCTAAGTACCCCTTAGGACTCCGGAAATCCCTTATTTTCAAGAATATCCAGTGATTATTAGCCACCTCATCGCCACCAACATAATGGCGATCACGGTGGGACACTTCTGAGTTAGTGACAATCTAAGTACCCCTTAGGACTTTGGAAATCCCTTATTTTCAAGAATATCCAGTGATTATTAGCCACCTCATCGCCACCAACATAATGGCGATCACGGTGGGACGACTAAGTTCATAGTTTCCTAGAAAGCTCTTATAAACTCATCAGTCTTTCAAAAAACCATAGAAATTCAGAAAAAACCCAAAATATTTCAGTTTGGCTTCACAATAAACATGGTGGTGGAACCATCCAATATCTTACCTTCATAAAAGCTAAAAAGTTTCCACCTGGCGACTCCACTAGCCCCGGTAGGCCTATTACTCATCTAGGTTCCCAGATCTCTTCAGGACTGTGTTAACCAGCCTTCAAGAAGTTTAGAAGCCTATTCCCTTACTAGATAAGACATCATGAGAGGTAAAATTCCCAAAAACAGTCCCTAAAACCTTAACCTCTCTCATTTTGGAAAAAACACTCTGGCTTCACATAGGATTAACATTAGATCCCATCCAGACCCGAATCCTCGTTTAATCATTGATAATCCTGAGAGAATTCTGTGGCAGATTTATAACTCTGGAAAATCAGTTGCTAATAGGAGCCCCTTAAGAACAAATTCCGTCCCCGAAAACCTTGTTGTCTTAGAGGATTCACACTTTGATTTACATCATACACAGAACATCTTTAGAACTAGATCTCAAGGTGATTTAAACAAGACTGGCCTTAAATTTGCAGATTTGCAACAAAGCTTTAGTAGAGAAGCCCCACCTTCCACTCCTCCTAATTCCCAGCTTCTTCATCACTTTAGCCTTTTCCATAAAAAATCTGCTCAAAATCAGTTTGCTGGCCCAAGTGTTTCTTCCACTCCAATTCATACTATCACTGTTCAAAACTCTCCATTTCAGCCATTTTTTGTAAATCCACCCTTATTCCCAGCCATGGCAACATGGTATGCCCCATTAGTGTTACCACAACCTCTACTTCCCTTACCAAATGATTACCAATCCAAAATCCCTCACTTCACTGGAAAAGAGTCGACAACAACCCAACATCATGTAGATAGGATGGAAGATGCATTTGACTACATGGAGATAGAAGAAGAAACTGTGAAGATGAGGATTTTCACCCAAATTTTAGGAGGAGATGTAAATAAATGGTTTAAAAACGTACCTCCTAATAGCATAAATGATCTCCCTGCCTTGCATCAAACATTTATCAACACATGGGAACTCAAAAGGAACCCTCTCCAAATACTAGCAAAGTATAGCAACCTCAAGAGAAATAAAGGGGAGAGTGTCCATGATTACTCCACTAGGTTCAATAGCATTTACAATTCTCTCCCACCTCACATGAAACCTCCCCAAGGCATGGCCTTGGCAAGTTATCCCGAAGGCCTTGATGCTGAAATGACTTATGAATTAAGGGGGAGAGATTAATTAACCTTGGAAGACATGCAGAAAGGAGCTTTGAGTGTAGAAGCAAATATAATCGAGAAAAGAAATAGGTTGAGATTAGAGAAGAGGGTAACTTATAATGATGACCTTATACCCTCAACCTTAGCTGCTGACACAAAAATTGACAACCTAGTAAAGGTAGTGATGGAAAGGATGCTTGAAAAGATCAATTTGAATGAGAGATTGCCACCAAGAGAACCTCAATATAACCAAAACAGAAATAGAAATCAGAATTATAGGAGAGAAAACAATCAAGATAAGCAAAAGGAAAGTGACCAATAGATTAGACCTCCCTTCCAACAGAACTATGTAGATCAATATGAGGAAGATAGGGAGTTGGAAAGGTTGGAAGAATCTCATGTAAACTTGATTGGATCAGACAGTGGAGATGATGTTTTCCTCACCGAGGAAGAACAAGGTTTCTTCTCTTATGATCAAGATACAAACACCTATGAATACTCTGATAACTATAGATTGGGTTTTGAAAATGCAATCATGGAGGTACACAAACATTATGATCTTAGGAGCAATGGAAGCATAGATAATTCAAAGGATAAGAACACTAGCACTGCTGTCAAGAAAAACGCAAAAAACCAGCCTAAAAAGACATCAGAGAAAACCAACATTCTGGCCAAGAAACCAAACTTAAACAAAGACAAAAGTTTCCAGCCAAATGTTGAACAGAGCACCCCTAGCACTTCAGCTAGTGATCCTAATAAAACTGTCCCAATTACCAGTCTAAACAAGTTTCAACAAATCAAAGTTGCTGAAAAGAACTCAATTGAAAAGATAGATGTAAATATCAACAAGTCAATTATTCCTTTCAACCTTGAGGGAGAGATTGCCAAGATAAAAATTGCCATTCCCCTAGCTGAACTAGTAACCCAAGAAGTGTACAAAAACCAAGTTTTGAAAGCTTTGAACTTAGGAAGTGATACTGACACCTTGAACTTGACAGATGATAAACCTGAGTTGTTGTTTTGTCCTGAAGTTGAAGGAAAATACCAATAAGGGGCTGTCCCTCCCTTCTATGTTAGCTTGAACATACACGAGAAAATTTTACACAACGCCATGCTAGATTCGGGAGCTTCACACAATCTAATGCCCAAGGTGGTAATGGAAATCTTAGGCTTAGAGATTACTAAACCATACAAAGATTTGCATTCCTTTGACTCAAGCAGAGTCAAATGTTTGGGTTTAATCAAAGATTTATGTGTTAGCTCAAATTCCTGCTAAGAGTCTAGTAATGGATATAGTTGTAGCTGACATTCCCCCTAAGTATGGCATGCTCTTATCAAGATCTTGGGGAGCCAAACTTCAGGGAAGCCTTCAAATGGACATGTCTTATGCCACCATCCCTATTTTTAACCAAAACAGAAGATTATACAAGGAATATCACATGAATTACATGGTGAGCAACATAGACAAACCAAACAACTCTCCAATATATTCAATTCAATCGAGTTTAGATTCCTTATCTTATGTAACAAAGATAAAATCACCCAACAAGATAAGGAAAGCATAGACCCAATCAGTTCACCAGAACAATCAAATTTTCCCTCGAATCAAATTCAAAACATTAACAATCGACAGCTACAAGAAAATGAAAATGAGGCAAAAATACTTTGGACAATAAACTTCGATGGATCTTGTAATAAAACAAGCGCAGGGGCAGGTGTTTGGATTCAAAATACGAATCAAATTTTTTCATACAAATTGGATTTCCCATGCACTAACAATATCGTTGAGTATGAAGCCCTTCTCCTAGGATTACAATTGCTTAAACAATTAGAAGCCCAAAAGGTATCAATATTAGGAGATTCTGAACTTATCATAAGAAAAATCAAAGGAGAATACTCGGCTATAAATCCAAGACTCGGGGAATATCGAAACGCTTCCCTTGATCTATTGAAGACCTTTGAAAAGTATGAACTTATTTTCATTCCAAGAGCACTAAATCATCTAGCAAATGAACTCGCTTTCAATGCCAGCAATTGCCAGATACCTGAAGTAAATGAACAACTCAGTGTGAAGGTAAAAAACAGGCCCGATGTGCCTGATAATGAAGATCACTGGCAAGTGTTTGATTCTGAAAAACACATAGATGATTTCTTGAAATCAGAAAATGATTTCAGCATACCAATATCAGAAACCAGCCATAAAGAAAATTGCTTGTATATTGAAAAAATCCCAGAAGTTGAAATGACATATACTGCTTATATAAATCACTATGAAAATCCTTTTGAAGCAGAGATAACTGACAACACAGACCAAGAAGACTTTGAAGTTTTACAATGCAAAAATGATAAAATTCCAAGAGGTCTAGCACCTTTAGAACACATTTTTTATTTTAACGATGTAGCCAAAGAACCGAGCATAGAGCCTGTGGAAACAAATACAGAAGAGCATAACATAGGCAGTCTAGCAGAACCTAAGATGATCAAACTGTCTAGCACTCTCCCAACTCACATAAAAATGCAATATATACAGTTGTTCAAAGAGTTCAAAGATGTTTTTTCTTGGGGATACAAAGACTTGAAATCCTATGATACCAACATCATTCAGCACAAAATTCCTCTCAAAGAAAATCAAAAGCCTTTCAAACAAAATCTAAGGAGAATAAACCCTCTTTTACTCCATTTTGTAAGGCAGAAATTGAAAAGATGCATGCTGCTGGGATCATTGTACCAATTAGATATTCAGAGTGGGTATCAAACTTAGTCTCTGTTAGAAAGAAAACAGGGGAAATCAGGCTCTGTATTGACTTCAGAAATTTAAACAGAGCCTCTTTAAAAGACAACTACCCCTTACCCAAGATGGACCATATACTTCAAAGGGTAGTTGGGTCGAAAATGATATCCCTCTTAGATGGGTTCTCAGGTTACAACCAGGTGTTAGTGCTCCCAAGTGATCAAATCAAAACTGCTTTCACTACACCTTGGGGCACCTTTATGTATGTCAAAATGCCTTTCGGATTAATGAATGCAGGGGTCACCTTCCAAAGGGCCATGGACATAGCCTTTTCTGAAGATATTGTTTATTTCATAATCATTTACCTTGATGACATAACTGTTTTCTCAAAAACTGATGAAGAACATTTGATTCACTTGAGAAAGGTTTTTGAGAAGTGTAGGAAATTCGGCTTGTCATTGAATCCCAAGAAAACACTCTTTGGTCTCCAAGAAGGTAAAATTCTTGGCCATATAATTTCGAAAGAGGGAATAAAAATAGACCCTACAAGGATAGATGGCATATTACAAATCAGTCGTCCAAGAAGCCTCAAAGAGTTGCAATCTTTCATCGGAAAGATTAATTTTCTGAGGAGGTTTATTCCTAATCTTGCTGAGCTATTAAAAAACATTACAAACATGCTTAAGAAATATGTCAGTGTAAAATGGACTTTACCAGCTAAACAATCATTCGAACTGGTCAAACAAGCTCTTACTCAAACACCAGTCCTGATTAGTCCGAATTTTACCAAAGACTTTTACATCTTTTCTTTTGCATTTGAACATACAATAGCTGCAGTTTTACTTCAAAAGAATGATTTAGGGCAGGAACAACCAATATCTTTCTTTAGCAGGGTCTTAAGAGATTCTCCTCTCAAATATAATATCATGGAGAAGCAAGCCTTAGCATTACTGAAAGCTTTAAAAGACTTTAGGGTCTATATTTTACACTCTCACATAATTGCTTTTGTTCCACATACTGTTGTCAAGGACATTCTAAGTCAAGACCCTAATGGTAAAATGGGAAAATGGATTGCTACTATTCTTGAGTATGACTTAGAGATCAGGCCCACCAAACTAGTTAAAGGGCAAGGATTAGCAAAACTTATGGATGAGTCTAACTTCCAAGCACTAGACATGAATATGGTAGATGTGTTGGAAGAAATAGAAGAATATACTGCTCCTTTTATTGAAGAAACCTTTCTGAATTCTCCTTGGTATGCTGACATTATTTATGTGCTTTTATATTTAAATGCCCCCCCTTCTTTGTCTAAAACTAAAGCTAGATTTTTGAAACAAAAGGCTTTGAGTTTTTTCATCCTAGATAGGGTGTTATATTGAAAAAATATTGTTGGAATTTTACTTAAATTTTTACTTGAAGATGATGCAGGGAAAATCATGCATGAGTTGCATGACGGAGAATGTGGAGGACACCTCTACTGGAAGGCCACAGCAAACAAAATTCTTAGATCAGGTTACTATTGGCCTACTCTTTTCCTAGACACTCAGAAGTTGGTCATGTCTTGCCATAAGTGTCAAATCTTTGATGGCAAAAGAAAACTCCTTCCCTTACCCTTACATCCTATCAAATTTGAGGCACCTTTTCAACAATGGGGTTTAGACTTCATTGGGAAAATTCACCCATCCTCCTCGGCTCAACATAAGTGGATCCTCACAGCCACTAACTTCTTTACCAAGTGGATAGAAGTTGTACCCTCCAGAAATGCTAATGACTCTGTCATTATCAAGTTCCTTGAAACAAATATCCTATCCAAATTTGGTTGTCCTAAAAAAATCATAACAGACAATCCTACTGCTTTTAAGTATAAAAATATGGTTGATTTCTGTTACAAATACCACATAACCTTGGGCCATTCCACTGCTTACTATCCCCAAGGAAATGGTTTAGCTGAATCTTCCAACAAGAGCCTCATCAATATCATTAAAAAACTATTGGAACAAAATCAAAAATCATGGCACAGTAAACTGGTTCATGCCTTATGGGTTGATAGGTTAACTACAAAAAAATCAATAAACATGTCCCCCTATCAGCTAGTCTATGGTATGGACGCAATTTTTTCCACCTCATTAGGAGTTCCAGTCATGAAACTCCTTCAAGAAGTGCAGATTGAAGAGAATGATATGCAGAGGAGAATCAATCAAACCATCCATTTGCAGCAGACCAGAGAAGAAGTTTATGAAAGAACACAGTTAGTCCAAGAAAATATGAAGAAGCTATTTGATAAGAGGACTAAGGCAAACAATTTCCAAATTGGAAATGTTGTTCTTAAGTGGGATGCAAGAAGAGAAGATAAGGGAAAACATGGCAAGTTTGAAAACTTGTGGAAAGGGCCCTATATTATTCATGCGGAGAGGGGTCACAATGCATTTTTCTTGAAAGAATTGAATGGAGAAGATCTGTATGGAGGTCCTATAAACGACAGGATGATCAAGCATTACTTATACCAAGAATATTGAGTTTCAAAGCATTTTATTTTTCACTGTAAGTATCATAGTCTAGACATTGCTTTTTAAAGTTGGAAAAATCAAATTACAAAAACAATAAAAAAATAAAAGAGGGAAGAATGAAAACAAGAAAGGTACAACCCCATACCAAAAAAGAGAAACAAATTCTGAAAGTGTGCAAGCTCAAATGCCACTCCTAAAAACACACACTTTTAGTTAGTCAAACAACCTAATCTTGACTAATTAGCTTTAAGTTTTTTGCTGATAGAATAGTGAATTCGATTGGCCAAAATGTTTAATCTTGGCTTATCAGTAGATAGATTAGGATAGAAATTAAAGGTTAAAACATGCTCAAAATCTGAACCTAAGTTCCCAAAGAGAATGACTCAAATATGTTTCAAATTCTGAGTCAAAAAGATGTAAATCTAGGTTCTAATCAGCTCAAAATCTAAACCAGTCAACAAAGAAAAAAAGCTCAAACAAGGGTCAAAACAGAGCTAAAGAAAAGATGAAGGAAGTACTTTGAAATTTCGGATCCTAAAGCCTTCCATTTTGTTTTAAATTTTCTGTAAAATAAATTTCTATGTGCAGCTTGTTTTTATGCCATAGACTAGCATCAAGTTAGATTGTTCAATCCTGACTTGAATGCTTTTTTAAATTTTCTGTTGTAGAATTTAGAGAATAAAATTTGTTGGACAGTTTAATCCCAATAGATAATATATTAGGTAGAGAATCATATGGGATCAACCGTTTAATCTGAGTCCATGGAGAAATAAGGAGTAGAAATAGTTTAGATTTCCTGCTTTCAAAATAATAAAATGTTGTAAAAGATTTTGCCAATCCAAGTGCACTCTAAAGAAGAAAAAATGTTAGATCAGTAGGATTGGGTAGATAGACAGGTTGTATTGATGAAGTTTCATTGTTAATCCATGAATGCTAATATGTTTCAGAGCAAAACAAGATCATCCACAAAAATGAAGGCAACCCAATGGATGAGGCAACTGATCAGCCTCCCAGAGAATGAAAGTCTAAAATTCTTGATGCCTTCAAAAAGGCACCATCCCCAAGTGGAGCCACTGTTAGCCACCCATAAATTTTGTCATATCAGGTGGTGGCTAAATGATGTTGGATAGCCTTCAAGAAACAATTTCATTGCTAAAAAATTTTATGCTTAAATTCTTTTGATAATATCCTATCCTTTGGATAATCGTCACTGCTTTTCCCCTTTTCAACTCAAAAATTCTACTGTCATTACATGAAGAAAAACTGCTACAAGCACCATTTTCCTCTTTCTCCCTTCTTCCAAAACTGACCTCATCTTTGCTTTCTTTTTTCCATAAAATACCTCATTTTCATGTTTTTCCCCTTTCCCCTTCATCACAATCCCTTTGATAAGGTTTTAAGATCCTTTCTTAGTCTTATCGAAACCCACCAACTCCTTTGAAAATCATTGAAAAATGCCTAAAAAACACATTTTCATATTATGGACTTAAGCCCCCTTGGGCTAAGTCTTTAGCCCTCCCTTCCATACGCCGTGGTGCTGGAACCGGGCGTCAGCCTTCCAAGCGCTTATCACGTTGCCCAATTGCGATTAGCCCCTCCTTTTTAACCCTCGGTCATATGTTTCTCCATGCGCCCAAAGGCCCCGCAATCGGGCGCCAAGCCATTTTGAATATTAATTATGTCCACCCAAAGTTTAAAACCTTTGGTTATATATTAAATCCATCGGCTTTTATTATATTATAAATTTTCCGCCAATCCAAAGTTCAAGGTGATCTCCACCGTCAATCTGATCCACAGATTGACGACGCGCAATCCATCGCCCAGTGGTCCCCGCCATCCACTCGTCGTTGCAAAACCACACGGTATCCATCGCACCGCCTTCAAGCGGAGGGCGGTTTTTTCCCGATCGGCAGCGATTCCATACACTACCCGACATGTGTCTTGAGCACTGTTCAGAAAACTGCCGCTCATCGCACGTTAAAGATCGGACGTGGACTCGACGTGATATTGATGCACGCCGTCTGATCTGAGGCCGCTCATCGGACGGTAGTCGCTCTACGGAGATGCCCGAGCTATAACCAAGGAGCGGCGCAGTCCTTAAAGGCATCTCTGTCGTCGATCTGATCTACAGATTGACGGCCCAAAACTCATCACCCTGATTCCTCGTCCAATCAGCAAATCCAGACCCGGGAAAATTATGCAGCATGGTTTTATTAAAAGGTTTGATGACCGGGCATGTTTTCTAAGGTTTATTGGTGCTCGTCCTCTGTCGTTGATCGCGTGGGCCGATCTCATCCGACGGCCCACGTTTCTCCCGAACCCCGAACATGATTTTGTGACCATTTTTGTCCAAAAAAAGGTTTTAAATCATTTCTCCATTTCGCTTTTACTTTTCGCCTCCGCTCCCGCCCGTCGATCTCTGTGCGATCGATGGTTCTGATTTAATGTCTTCCCCCCGTCTCCTTAAACCTCCTCTGATCAATCTCGACCGTTGGATGATGCCATACAACGGCCATGCTCCCTCCACGTGACTTCTGAAGCAGTTAGTCCATACATGCAGGATTTCATAATATTTACTCGTATTTTGCAGGGTTAATGGTTTTTCCGCCATGACTGAAGTTTTTCAGAGGCAGAGGGTGATGATCCTCCCACCTCTGATCCATCAAAGAGAATCCTTCACAGGGTTTCAAATTCACGTTTCATCAAAGATCCATGAGGAATTGATGCCATATCATCCCTGCGCACCAACAAAAAACACATGAATCAAGCACAGTCAGAGACTATCAGTGTCGAAGGCAAAAATGTACTAGGACAGAAGTTGAAGACAGATTTGTGGGGATTATGGCTAAGATGGATTATCAAAAGCTTAATCCTTTCGACTGAAACAAATTTTAAAGAAAAACGTGAGTGTTTTATCAAACAGAAAGCATAAGCTGCCACATCAGAGGCTAATTGAATCCCCCAGCTACCTCAGAGCCACCTGCAGCCTCAAAGAAATCAAAAGGAGGTCGAAGTTATTACCAGACCAGGAGATATTTTGCATCAATACAGCTGAACAGTTATTCCAACTAAAGGAACTTATTTTAAACTATCAGCAGAATTCATTGCAAAGATAACAAGAAGCCTTGAAGTCAACAAATTCTTTCCAGCAAGCCTAATAGTTAATGTAAACCAATTAATACGGGGGAAATATCAAAAATCTTCTCTATTGATCCCCTCAAAGGCCGAGAGATAGTGCACTGTATTAATTGAACTTAGAAGATATTTTATCCCATTTCACCTCCTCATTCTTCTATAAATATTACTGGAGAAGATGAGAAAGGGGTTGGTTGTTGGTTGATCACTAGTTGTAATACTGAAACTCTCTGAAATAATACATAGTCTGTTGAAGTTGAAGAAGAAATTGAAGTCTTGGACGTCTTGATGATGTTGTTGCATGCTTGTTCTTGATAAGGCTCTATCATTGGATCCATGAGCTTGGCTGTTGGTGAAGTATTCTAAACTGTTTAATGTTTTCTCCTGTTTTCATTATGTTCCATAATTTCTTACTATAGTAGGTTGAAATTTTTAGGCTATGAAATGACTCCTGGAAGCACCTTAGACCTGTTCATCCTTCACTGTTTCATGTTTTCTTCTGCTGAAGTATTTTAGAGTCCTTAACCTCTCTCTTTAGTCTTCATGCTTGTTTATTTCCTTAATAGTTCGAATAGTTGGTTTCAACATGATTTATGGTTCTCCCTGCTTGTCTGCTGCCACTTTAAAACTGTTATTGAAGTCTCCCTTTGAAGTTTTATGTTTACAGTGAGTCAAGGAGGTCTGTTCTGATCTTGCCCTTTGTCCTTACTTAAACAGTTGTCTCAAAGGGCTTTATAGTTGTAATCATAGATGTGTTAGGTGTTCCCTCTTCTATGACTGCACTTATCAGTGAATCTTTTATGTTTTCCAAGTCATTTGAAATAAAAATTTTGAGGAAATAGGGTGTTCCCCGAATCTTAGGTTTCATTTCAAAAGTTGTTTTGAAATCATTGTTTGCTTAAAGGTGTGATTTGTAGAATTCATGGTTAGCCTTGTCTATCAAAAAGCTCTTTATTTTTCAACCTATGTTTTCAAATTCCCTTTGTTGAGAATTAAACTTCTCTTTCCAAATCATTGATTTCCATCTCATTCCAAAACCAAAGGATCCTGCGGCCAAGTTAGATTTGCCCTCTGATATCCCATATCCATTGATGAATATGTTATGACCTTTTCTTGACTCCATTTCCCAATGAACCTGATGTTTCTCCATTCTATTTATCTTTCCTAGATCTTTCATGTTATGTTGTATCAATTCAACCAAACAAATAAACAAACATCTGCACTTAATAAACTAGTCTAAAATCAATACTCAAAGCACACAAGATAAACCTTTGCAAACAAATATTTGAGAGATCCCTCTCTGAGAACAGGAGGACTAAATCCTGGAACTCTAAAGATTGGTTTTGATGTTTCCTTATCTTTTTATTTTCCAAACTATCAAAACACGGGACACCAACA